>JAWZYU010000545.1:0-108728 GCA_038380435.1 Ryuthela nishihirai
TCAGGTTCATTTTCAATTTCAAAAAATTGAAAGATGAAAATGAATCCTATCGATTAAGGGTTGCATCTTAAGGGTAAGGAGAGCATGAAACGAAAATTCTAGATGAAGGGTCCCCCCCCCCCCCATTAGATCAATGGCATTTTTAAGGAGTATATGACAGTGAAAGCATTGATCAAGGGGTACGTGATATCAGATATCTGGATTAAGCAGGTACGTGATGTTAAAAAACTAGATTAAGAGATACGTGACATCAGAAAAATACCTTAAGAGTGAAATAAAATATTTAGATTCGAAGTTATTATCAAAAATGCGGTTTAAGGGGTACACAAGATGAGAGATCGACATTCAACAGTACCTATGGAAATCTACATTGAAGGGTGCGACACATAAAATATCCAAATAAGGGGTACATGGGTCAAACGAAATCTAGATTAAGGATTATCTTCGGTCAATATATCTAGATTCAGAGATATCTGAGAGCAAATATCTAGATTATGTGTAAGTCAAAAACCTAGAATAAGTTGAGATGCGAGATCAAACTCGTATATTACGGAGTGAGGGGGGGAGGGGAATTTGGATTAAGAGGTACGTGACGTCGAAAAAAAAATTTCAGAGATATGCGAGATCCAATATCATCTGGATTACGTAGGTGAAGTCAAAAACCTAGATGAATTGGTGTGCGATACCCGGAGAATAGGGAGGGAGATCAAATATCTAGATTGATGGTGGATGACATTTAAAAATGTCTAGATTAAGGTGGATGTTAGGTCAAAAATGTTAATTAAGTGATAAATGAGATCGAACACATTGATTAGAATGTTCTGAGACGTCCCGATCAGCGGTCCCCAAAACTCTTGGTCTATGGGAAATGTTCAGGTGGTCGATGGCTTCTGATAGGGTGAACTTTCTTCGCTGAAATCTAGTTCTAGCTCTATCTGCTCACTCGATAGCAAAATCTTTACGATCTTTTTCCCTTACGAAAGTTATCAGACTGATTAAACGTCCCTTTCCCTGCCTCCTGAGTTCTTCGAATATTTATTTCAATATCCGCTGATTCGCCAAAGAAAATTAATGCAGCAGATGGTCTGTACGCAGTCAACATTCGGGAAACGAGGCATACGGGGCACGCGAGACAAGAAAATAAAGAAATTACGTGGCCGAATTAAAATACGAATTGAGGTCAACTGATGAAAAAAAAAATCGAGATTAGTTTAATAAATCTATTTTAGAAATTACTCGAAACAAAACATTTATTAAGACTTACGCGACACCAAAAAAATCCAATTAGTGGGGAATGAGGCGCAAAATTTCTGAATTGATGGATATTTAAAATGTCACCAAAAATTTGGATTAATGCGCAATGGCACCGTAAATATGAATCTGGCATCGAAAGAAATAACAGAGTGGAGTGACGTAACAGGAGACGGCCGAAACCTCTTCTTCAATGCGCCAACGCAGTTGATTTCCTCAAATCAAAAATTGTGATCAACAGCAATATAGGGTCGCCGCGTGATTTTGTTTGGGTCACCATGGAATTGCTGAATTGCTTAGAGCGCCTTGGGGTTAAAAGAACGCTCCAGCATCACGGCTCGGCGAAGGTCTTCTTCAATACTGCCACGTGCGCAGATTGGTTTTAACGCATCGAACGTGTAGCAATGGCGCAGTTCGCAAGGACGAAGAGAGCGAGACTGAACGCGAAACTCGAAAGGGATTCCCAATCGGTTGGTCGCAGAAGCGAAAAGGTTTCGTTCTTTTAATTGAAGTGGAAACATGGAACTGTCACGTTGAAAGGATTTCGAAAAGGAAAGGGGTCGCGACGGTCTCAGATATTCAGGCTACGAGAGAAATTCTGACGAAATCAGAATCATAATTACTGGCAAACCGGAAATCAACAGGTGATTGCGATGTTTTTCTTCTGTTGATTCTGTTCCGAAGAATGAATATTAAAAAACACAATCGCTTGAACGGAAAAAGGCAGAAATGTCGTTTTCTTCCTCCCCGCTTCTCCTTCGTCGACACGATACCGTGACATTAACCGAAAGAAGGTGGTCGGAGCTCCATTCGGAGATGCACGACAAAGAGGGGTGGGGTGGGGTGTGGGGGACACACTGATTAGTTGACACAAAATCTCCCTGGATCTTTTTTTTTTTACCTCCTCAGACAATGCAAGGCAGGTTCCGTCCTTGCCAGCAGAGTTCGCCTGAGGAGAAAACACAAATCGGGCAAAAGTCACGAGCCACTGCTCGCAGCCTCTCTTCATGAGAAAGGAGTCATTTTTTTCCCCCTTTCTCTGTGGAATTGGAAGGGAATGGGAGGGGGGGGGAGGATCCCCTCCACACAATGACACTGCCAACAGACGCCAAGCGCCGCTTTCCTTTGAATCGTTTGCTTTCAGTTTCAAAAGAAAAAATTCTTTTGCAAGCAACCGATTGTTGTTTCATTTCTTGTTGTTCCTGGCAACCGAGATCGGAAGGTTTGTTTTCTTGCATCGGGATGCCTGAGGAGATGCTTCGGGATGCCTTCTTGCATCGGGATGCCTGAGCAGATAGAAACCGGCGCGTGAATGCACCCGAGGAATCACTCGGCACGTTCGCCTTTCTCGTTCTCCGAGCGAATCTATTCTGCTGCCGAGATTAAAGAAAGGAAGATCTCGAGGAGATCGTAGGCAGAGAGTAAAAACGAAAAGAGATCTCATCAAGTTCGAATGGAGAGAGTGATATCGAGTTAGGATGTTTAACCTCTGAGCGGCACTATTTTAGCTCAGCGACAACAATGGGCTAAATGGTCAGGTCACAAGAACCCCGAAGGCTCAAAGAAGGATTGGGGGAGGGGGATCCACTGGAAGAGCTGTTGGAAGGCAGATGGTAGCCTCCCATTAAGGTTGGGGGGGAGGGGGATCCACCTGAACAGCTGTTGGAAGGCAGATGGTAGCCTCCCATTAGGTTGGGGGAGGGGGATCCACTGGAAGAGCTGTTGGAAGGCAGATGGTAGCCTCCCTTTAAGGTTGGGGGGAGGGGGATCCACTGGAAGAGCTGTTGGAAGGCAGATGGTAGCCTCCCATTAAGGTTGGGGGAGGGGGATCCACCTGAACAGCTGTTGGAAGGCAGATGGTAGCCTCCCATTAAGGTTGGGGGGAGGGGGATCCACTGGAAGAGCTGTTAGAAGGCAGGTGGTAGCCTCCCATTAAGGTTGGGGGGAGGGGGATCCACTGGAAGAGCTGTTGGAAGGCAGATGGTAGCCTCCCATTAAGGTTGGGGGAGGGGGATCCACCTGAACAGCTGTTGGAAGGCAGGTGGTAGCCTCCCATTAAGGTTGGGGGGAGGGGGATCCACTGGAAGAGCTGTTGGAAGGCAGATGGTAGCCTCCCATTAAGGTTGGGGGAGGGGGATCCACTGGAAGAGCTGTTGGAAGGCTGATGGTAGCCTCCCATTAAGGTTGGGGGGAGGGGGATCCACCTGAACAGCTGTTGGAAGGCAGGTGGTAGCCTCCCATTAAGGTTGGGAGAGGGAGATCCACCTGAACAGCTGTTGGAAGGCAGATGGTAGCCTCCCATTAAGGTTGGGGGAGGGGGATCCACTGGAAGAGCTGTTGGAAGGCAGATGGTAGCCTCCCATTAAGGTTGGGGGAGGAGAATCCACTGGAAGAGCTGTTGGAAGGCAGATGGTAGCCTCCCATTAAGGTTGGGGGAGGAGAATCCACTGGAAGAGCTGTTGGAAGGCAGATGGTAGCCTCCCATTAAGGTTGGGGCGAGAGGGATCCATTGGAAGAGCTGTTGGAAGGCAGATGGTAGCCTCCCATTAAGGTTGGGGGGATCCACTGGAATAGCTATTGGAAGGCAGATGGTAGCCTCCCATTAAGGTTGGGGGAGGGGGATCCACCTGAACAGCTGTTGGAATGCAGATGGTAGCCTCCCATTAAGGTTGGGGCGAGGGGGATCCACTGGAAGAGCTGTTGGAAGGCAGATGGTAGCCTCCCATTAAGGTTGGGGGAGGGGGATCCACTGGAAGAGCTATTGGAAGGCAGATGGTAGCCTCCCATTAAGGTTGGGGGAGGGGGATCCACCTGAACAGCTGTTGGAAGGCAGATGATAGCCTCCCATTAAGGTTTGGGCGAGGGGGATCCACTGGAAGAGCTGTTGGAAGGCAGATGGTAGCCTCCCATTAAGGTTGGGGGGAGGAGGATCCACCTGAACAGCTGTTGGAAGGTAGATGATAGCCTCCCATTAAGGTTGGGAGAGGGAGATCCACTGGAAGAGCTGTTGGAAGGCAGATGGTAGCCTCCCATTAAGGTTGGGGGGAGGGGGATCCACCTCAACAGCTGTTGGAAGGCAGATGGTAGCCTCCCATTAAGGTTGGGGGAGGGGGATCCACTGGAAGAGCTGTTGGAAGGCAGGTGGTAGCCTCCCATTAAGGTTGGGGGGAGGGGGATCCACCTGAACAGCTGTTGGAAGGCAGATGGTAGCCTCCCATTAAGGTTGAGGGAGGGGGATCCACCTGAACAGCTGTTGGAAGGCAGATGGTAGCCTCCCTTTAAGGTTGGGGGGAGGGGGATCCACTGGAAGAGCTGTTGGAAGGCAGATGGTAGCCTCCAATTAAGGTTGGGGGAGGGGGATCCACTGAAAGAGCTGTTGGAAGGCAGATGGTAGCCTCCCATTAAGGTTGGGGGAGGGGGATCCACTGAAAGAGCTGTTGGAAGGCAGATGGTAGCCTTCCATTAAGGTTGGGGGAGGGGGATCCACTGGAAGAGCTGTTGGAAGGCAGATGGTAGCCTCCCATTAAGGTTGGGGCGAGGGGGATCCACTGGAAGAGCTGTTGGAAGGCAGATGGTAGCCTTCCATTAAGGTTGGGGGAGGGGGATCCACTGGAAGAGCTGTTGGAAGGCAGATGGTAGCCTCCCATTAAGGTTGGGGGGAGGGGGATCCACTGGAAGAGCTGTTGGAAGGCAGATGGTAGCCTCCCATTAAGGTTGGGGCGAGGGGGATCCATTGGAAGAGCTGTTGGAAGACAGATGGTAGCCTCCCATTAAGGTTGGGGGAGGGGGGATCCACTGGAAGAGCTGTTGGAAGGCAGATCGTAGCCTCCCATGAAGGCTGGGGTAGGGGGATCCACCTGAACAGCTGTTGGAAGGCAGATGGTAGCCTCCCATTAAGGTTGGGGGAGGGGGATCCACCTGAACAGCTGTTGGAAGGCAGATGGTAGCCTCCCTTTAAGGTTGGGGGGGAGGGGGATCCACTGAAAGAGCTGTTGGAAGGCAGATGGTAGCCTCCCATTAAGGTTGGGGGAGGGTGATCCACTGAAAGAGCTGTTGGAAGGCAGATGGTAGCCTTCCATTAAGGTTGGGGGAGGGGGATCCACTGGAAGAGCTGTTGGAAGGCAGATGGTAGCCTCCCATTAAGGTTGGGGCGAGGGGGATCCACTGGAAGAGCTGTTGGAAGGCAGATGGTAGCCTTCCATTAAGGTTGGGGGAGGGGGATCCACTGGAAGAGCTGTTGGAAGGCAGAGTAGCCTCCCATTAAGGTTGGGGGGAGGGGGATCCACTGGAAGAGCTGTTGGAAGGCAGATGGTAGCCTCCCATTAAGGTTGGGGCGAGGGGGATCCACTGGAAGAGCTGTTGGAAGGCAGATGGTAGCCTTCCATTAAGGTTGGGGGAGGGGGATCCACTGGAAGAGCTGTTGGAAGGCAGAGTAGCCTCCCATTAAGGTTGGGGGGAGGGGGATCCACTGGAAGAGCTGTTGGAAGGCAGATGGTAGCCTCCCATTAAGGTTGGGGCGAGGGGGATCCATTGGAAGAGCTGTTGGAAGACAGATGGTAGCCTCCCATTAAGGTTCGGGAGGGGGATCCACTGGAAGAGCTATTGGAAGGCAGATGGTAACCTCCCATTAAGGTTGGGGGAGGGGATCCACTGGAAGAGCTGTTGGAAGGCAGATGGAAGCCTCCCATTAAGGTTGGGGGGAGGGGGATCCACTGGAAGAGCTATTGGAAGGCAGATGGTAACCTCCCATTAAGGTTGGGGGAGGGGGATCCACCTGAACAGCTTTTGGAATGCAGATGGTAGCCTCCCATTAAGGTTGGGGCGAAAGGGATCCACTGGAAGAGCTATTGGAAGGCAGATGGTAGCCTCCCATTAAGGTTGGGGGAGGGGGATCCACCTGAACAGCTGTTGGAAGGCAGATGGTAGTCTCCCATTAATGTTGGGGCGAGGGGGATCCACTGGAAGAGCTGTTGGAAGGCAGAGGGTAGCCTCCCATTAAGGTTGGGGGGAGAGGATCTACCTGAACAGCTGTTGGAAGGCAGGTGGTAGCCTCCCATTAAGGTTGGGAGAGGGAGATCCACTGGAAGGGCTGTTGGAAATCAGATGGTAGCCACCCATTAAGGTTGGGGGAGGGGGTTCCATCTGAACAGCTGTTGGAAGGCAGATGGTAGCCTCCCATTAAGGTTGGAGGAGGGTGATCCACTGGAAGAGCTGTTGAAGGCAGATGGTAGCCTCCCATTAAGGCTGGGGGAGGGGGATCCACCTGAACAGCTGTTGGAAGGCAGATGGTAGCCTCCCATTAAGGTTGGGGGGAGGGTGATCCACTGGAAGAGCTGTTGGAAGGCAGATGGTAGCCTCCCATTAAGGTTGGGGGAGGGAGATCCACCTGAACAGCTGTTGGAAGGCAGATGGTAGCCTCCCATTAAGGTTGGGGCGAGGGGGATCCACTGGAAAGGCTGTTGGAAGGCAGGTGGTAGCCTTCCATTAAGGTTGGGGGAGGGGGATCCACTGGAAGAGCCGTTGGAAGGCAGATGGTAGCCTCCCATTAAGGTTGGGGCTAGGGGATCCACCTGAACAGCTGTTGGAAGGCAGATGGTAGCCTCCCATTAACGCCATCCAGCGCATTCTTTACGTTGTAGGGGTTATGGCTCTCCCGAACACAGAGCCACGGCTTGGATGGCTGCCTTTCCGAGCCCATCGGTACTGCCAGCGGGCAGGGCGGGGAGCTTTCTCAGGGATAAATCTCAACACTGATCCAGATGGGATTCGAACCCGGGAACTGCAGATTACTAGCCTGGCGAGCTACCGACTGAGCCACCCTCGCCCGATATAGAAAGGAGATCTCATCAAGATCTCTAAGGGAGATTTCTAAGGGAGAGAAAAAAAAATATTGAAAGAAGATAATAATAAAAAATAAAATTTATCTTTTTATTTCACATTTAAAGCAATGAAATAATACATACATATTGGATATGATCCTACGAAGCCAAGGGCTTATCTGCTGTAAATTTTACATGATATGGATCAGTTCGATTGTATGTAATGGATAATTTACAATCGCAAATAGTAGGTTATTCACAGAACAGAGATGATTATGAAATAAAAATAAGTAGAGAAATATGAAAAACGTTTCATTTGTAAAATATAAAAAGCGAAATATTAATCTTTCCATGTTTTCAAATAACCAATTTTTTGTTTTAATTTTGATAGTGGCACATCTTTTAAGCTGTAATAGATATCGTGGCACTGAATTAAAGATGAATGGCACCTACTTCGTACACTGGCGTATTTTTACCATACTTGTTAATGCTTTTAGGCAATAATCAGCATCCCTTAGTGCTCGATCTCGTTGCTGGATGCAGAGAGCTTTTTTTTTTTCAGTTTTGAAGTCTTTACTAAAGCAATATTTTAGAATTATGATATACTTGTATAGATCGTCGACTGGTAGGATGGCTAACTTAAAAAATCTTTCCTTCTTGAGGCTGGAGTTTCTAATAGGGTGAGAAATCAATATTGTTTTAAAAATACTGCTTTGCATTCTAAAAATGCTGTCAATGTGAGAGGAGTAAGTTGAATCATAGACTGATAAAGCCATATCGAATAAAAGATTCACATAAAGACTTGTACACTAAGACACATACGTTAGTGGGAACTGCACTCTGCAATTTAAAACATTTTATAAGCACATCTTCTATGCCCATCAGACAGATTATTAAAATGGGTCTTCCTTCTGAAATGCTTATCAATAATTAAACTTAAATGATTAATGATGTTTCCTGTTCTAAATCTGGACAGACAGTCATCGCGTCTCCTCAACTGAAAATGAGTTTCGTTTATCCCTTAACAACCCAGTAGTGTCCAACGGACACATTTTCAAATTGATTCACATACAGAATCAAAAGAGTTTATTTTGTTGTGAAATCACTTTGTCTAATTTATTATCCCCTTTGCTTTATCTCCCAAATTATCTTACCAAAGTTTTCTAAAAGATTTTTTTTTATTTTAACTACTGGTCAGTTACGGTACAAAAGCATACTGGGTTGTTAAGGGTTATACATGTATCGGAGTGAGCTTTGAGGGATTCTACCTTTCCAATTTTTATACCAGGTGAGTGGATATGCATAACTTTGGTCTTATTACTCTTCAAATAAATGTGATTTTTACTTAACCAGTTTTTTGCTTTGTTAAGATCAAGTTAGGAATTGCAAATAACTGTTTCCAAATTATAATCATAATTGACTAATACAATATCATCGACGTATAGAAAGATAAAGCCAGTAAATTTAATATCTAATAAGTCGTTAATATATATTAAGAACAGTAATGGACCCAAAATTGACCCCCAAAACTGACTTTTGAGGCCAAAATTGACCCCTGAGGAAGAGTAATGGACCCAAAATTGACCCTTAAAGCCAAAATTGACCCCTGAGGAACAGTGATGGACCCAAAATTGACAACTGAGGTACACCATACTGTGAAGACCGAGGAGAGCTTTTGTAGTCTTTTATTTTGTTGGTGATGTATCGATCATTTAAATAAGCTTCGAACCACCTGAGAAGTTTTTACCTGTAATGCCAATTCTTTCCAACTTCCTGAGCAAAATATCAGAATCCAAGGTCTCGAAGGCTTTCCTTAAATCTAAAAAGATTCCGCATATGAATTGACCTTGTATTTAAACTGCAATTGACAGTATCAGCAAAATTTTTAAAAAGCTGCTGCTTTTATTTTTCTGGAAATCATATTGGGCTGAGTGTAATAGATTAAATTTGCAAAGATAACAGTAGATTTTATCAGCTACGTTTCTCTTCATAATTTTCTCAATTTTTGGTAATATAACAATAATAAAAAATAAATACCCCCTCAAGCAGCTGCTTGCCACAGAGGTCTGACAGGAGCCTGTCAGTTTACATACTATAGTGAAGGTCTGAGAGGATGGCAGGACCTCAGCAGAAAAAACTGCATACATCTGTTTTATATGTGTATGATCAATACCACCTGATTTCTGAGGGCTCATTTCTTTGATTATTTTGAATACGTCAGTTTGGTCGATATCTGGGAAATACATCGAGTTCTGTTTTAATGGATGTTGTAATCGTATCTGGAAAATCGCCATTGAACGGATCTTTTTCCTTTAGTTCAGACACAGAGGTCATGAAATAATTACTAAAGATCTCTTCGATTTGACTCTTTGTCAAATCGTTTGACATTCTCTTTGTGATTACATCATCGGTATTCCTTTTAACGCTTACGCCAGTCATTTCATTAATGTAATTCCGTGTTTTTTTTCAGTATTACCAGCAGCATTTTCAAAAGCTGAAAATAATACTCTCTTTTAGCATTCCTAATCAGATTATTGACCTTGTTTCTAGCTGATGTACAGTCATCTTTGTAAGTCTTTTAATCTTCGCTATTAATGTATCGCTTCCACAATTTATCCCTAACATTCATTTCATTTTTGATGGAATTATTGATCCACATTTTGTCAGATCTCGTTTTCTTTTTCATCTTTTCTGTGCACGCATATTTTGCTTCATTGTAAATATTACGGAGCAAGTCAACAACTTTAATGTACAAGATTTCAGGATTATTTCTTGATTTTGATAAATCATCCCAATTTACTCTCAGTGATCTTTTCCCAAAGATTTTCTCCTCCTAAGCGAAGGCACGTTCACTTGTTTCGTTCCACAACTGAACAGTGGCCGATTCATTAGAGCCATAGATTGCCATCTAATGAAGTGGCCGATTCATTAGAGCCATAGATTGCCATTATGAAACAGTGATCTGCTATTTTCTGCGTACAGACTGCTGTGAATAAAGGGAAATTATTTTTTTTTTCAACTACATGATCGATACATGTTCGGGTCAACTGATCGTTTCTTATTATTATAATTATTTAAATTGAATTTGAATTTGAATTACCACTCTTGTTAATATCGTCTAACATTTGATCATAGCCAAAATCTGTTCTAATATTTCTATACTCCACTACCCCAGATTTATGCGGATTTTTAACATCAATATTAAAATCCTCAATTAAAAGCACATCATTCAAAATCTGATTTTCTTTAAACCAATTTCATAAATTTTGAAGAAAAAGTTTCAAATTAGAGCTAGGGGATCTGTATATTGCAACAATACGAAGTTTAACATTGAATTTCTTTATAGAGAATTGCAAAGTTTCAGCTGGGGCAATAGATTCGTTGATCAATGCACAACTTAAATTATTTCGATAATATATTATAACCCCGCCTACTGTTTGATCAAAAATATTTTAATTTAAATTGCTGAAGCCATTAATTGTGTATAAATAGTTTCCATGGACGCTAATGTTACTCTCCGTTATAATAATTATGTCAAGCTTATACAATACATCATCAACATGTACCATACGCGAGACCCAGTTTTCCCTCAATGATCTTAAATTTATGTGGATTACAAAAAATGTTTGCTTAAAATAGTTATCAAGTACGAAGGGAGAGAGTGAAATCGAAAGGAGATCTCATCACGATACATTGGAGATTTAGAAAGGAGATTTCATCAAGATCGAGGGGAGAGAGTGAAATGGAAAGATCTCATCAAGATCGAGGGGAGAGAGTGAAATGGAAAGATCTCATCAAGATCGAGGGGAGAGAGTGAAATGAAAAGATCTCATCAAGATCAAAGGGAGAGAATGAAGGAAAGATCTCATCAATATCGAGGGGAGAGAGTGAAATGGAAAGATCTCACAAGATCGAAGGGAGAGAGATAGATCGAAAGGATATCTCATCCAGATCGAAGGGAGAGAATGAAATGGAAAGATCTCATCTAGATCGAGGGGAGAGAGTGAAATGGAAAGATCTCATCAACTTCGAAGGGAGAGAGGGAAATCGAAAGGATATATTATCAAGATCGAAGGGAGAGAGCGAGATCGAAAGCAGATCTCATCAAGCTCGAAGGGAGAGAATGAAATGAAAAGATCTCATCAAGTTCGAAGGGAGAGAGTGAAATGGAAAGATCTCATCAAGATCGAGGGGAGAAAGTGAAATGGAAAGATCTCATCAAGATCGAAGGGTGAGAATCAAATTGAAAGATCTCAACAAGCTCAAAGGGAGAGAATGAAATGGAAAAATCTCATCAAGATCGAAGGGAGAAAGTGAAATGGAAAGATCTCATCAAGCTCGAAGGGAAAGAATGAAATGGAAAGATCTCATCATGATCGATGGGAGAGAGTGAAATGGAAAGATCTCATCAAGATCGAAGGGTGAGAGTGAAATGGAAAGATCTTATCATGATCGATGGGAGAGAGTGAAATGGAAAGATCTCATCTAGCTCGAAGAGAGAGAGAGTGAAATGGAAAGATCTCATCAAAATCGAAGGGAGAGAGTGAAATGGAAAGATCTTATCATGATCGATGGGAGAGAGTGAAATGGAAAGATCTCGTCTAGCTCGAAGAGAGAGAGTGAAATGGAAAGATCTCATCAAGATCGAAGGGAGAGAGTGAAATGGAAAGATCTAATTAAGATCGAAGGGAGAGAGTGAAATTCAAAGATCTCATCATGATCGATGGGAGAGAGCGAAATGGAAAGATCTCATCATGATCGAAGGGAGAGAGTGAAATGGAAAGATCTCATCATGATCGATGGGAAAGAGTGAAATGGAAAGATCTCATCATGATCGATGGGAGAGAGTGAAATGGAAAGATCTCATCAAGATCGAAGGGAGAGAGTGAAATTGAAAGATCTCATCATGATCGATGGAAGAGATTGAAATGGAAAGATCTCATCAAGCTCGAAGAGAGAGAGTGAAATGAAACGATCTCATCAAGCTCGAAGAGAGAGAGTGAAATGGAAAGATCTCATCATGATCGATGGGAGAGAGTGAAATGGAAAGATCGCATCAAGCTCGAAGAGAGAGAGTGAAAGGGAAAGATCTCATCATGATCGATGGGAGAGAGTGAAATGGAAAGATCTCATCAAGCTCGAAGGGAGAGAGTGAAATGGAAAGATCTCATCAAGATCGAAGGGAGAGAGTGAAATGGAAAGATATCATCAAGCTCGAAGGGAAAGAGTGAAATTGAAAGATTTCATCAAGCTCAAAGGGAGAGAATGAAATGGAAAGATCTCATCATGATCGGAAGGAGTGAGGGAGATCGAAAGGAGATCTCGTCAAGATCAAAGGGAGAGAGAGTGAGATCGAAAGGAGATTTCATCAAGATCGAAGGGAGAGAGTGAAATGGAAAGATCTCATCATGATCGATGGGAGAAAGTGAAATGGAAAGATCTCATCAAGCTCGAAGAGAGAGAATGAAATGGAACGATCTCATCAAGCTCGAAGAGAGAGAGTGAAATGGGAAGATCTCATCATGATCGATGGGAGAGAGTGAAATGGAAAGATCTCATCAAGCTCGAAGAGAGAGAGAGTGAAATGGAAAGATCTCATCATGATCGATGGGAGAGAGTGAAATGGAAAGATCTCATCAAGCTCGAAGGGAGAGAGTGAAATTGAAAGATCTCATCAAGCTCTAAGGGAGAGAGTGAAATGGAAAGATCTCACCAAGATCGAGGGGAGAGAGTGAAATGGAAAGATCTCATCAAGATCGAAGGGTGAGAGTGAAATGGAAAGATCTTATCATGATCGATGGGAGAGAGTGAAATGGAAAGATCTCATCTAGCTCGAAGAGAGAGAGTGAAATGGAAAGATCTCATCAAAATCGGAAGGAGTGAGGGAGATCGAAAGGAGATCTCGTCAAGATCAAAGGGAGAGAGAGTGAGATCGAAAGGAGATTTCATCAAGTTCGAAGAGAGAGAGGGTGATCGAAATGATATATCATCAAGATCGAAGGGAGAGAGTGAAATGGAAAGATCTCATCAAGCTCGAAGGGAGAGAGTGAAATTGAAAGATTTCATCAAGCTCAAAGGGAGAGAGTGAAATTGAAAGATTTCATCAAGCTCAAAGGGAGAGAGTGAAATTGAAAGATTTCATCAAGCTCAAAGGGAGAGAGTGAAATGGAAAGATCTCACCAAGATCGAGGGGAGAGAGTCAAATTGAAAGATCTCAACAAGCTCAAAGGGAGAGAATGAAATGGAAAGATGTCATCAAGTTCGAAGGGAGAGAGTGAAATTGAAAGAGTTCATCAAGCTCAAAGGGAGAGAATGAAATGGAAAAATATCATCAAGATCGGAAGGAGTGAGGGAGATCGAAAGGAGATCTCGTCAAGATCAAAGGGAGAGAGAGTGAGATCGAAAGGAGATTTCATCAAGTTCGAAGAGAGAGAGGGTGATCGAAATGATATATCATCAAGATCGAAGGGAGAGAGTGAAATGGAAAGATCTCATCAAGATTGAAGGGAGAGAGTAAAATGTAAAGATCTCATCAAGCTCGAAGGGAGAAAGTGAAATTGAAAGATTTCATCAAGCTCAAAGGGAGAGAGTGAAATTGAAAGATTTCATCAAGCTCAAAGGGAGAGAATGAAATGGAAAAATATCATCAAGATCGGAAGGAGCGAGGGAGATCGAAAGGACATCTCGTCAAGATCAAAGGGTGAGAGAGTGAGATTGAAAGGAGATTTCATCAAGTTCGAAGAGAGAGAGGGTAATCGAAATGATATATCATCAAGATTGAAGGGAGAGAGTGAAATGGAAAGATCTCATCAAGATCGAAGGGAGACAGTGAAATGGAAAGATCTCATCATGATCGATGGGAGAGAGTGAAATGGAAAGATCTCATCAAGATCGAGGGGAGAAAGTGAAATGGAAAGATCTCATCAAGATCGAAGGGTGAGAGTCAAATTGAAAGATCTCAACAAGCTCAAAGTAAGAGAATGAAATGGAAAAATCTCATCAAGATCGAAGGGAGAGAGCGAGATCGAAAGGAGAACTCATCAAGCTCGAAGGGAAAGAATGAAATGGAAAGATCTCATCAACTTCGAAGGGAGAGAGTGAAATGGAAAGATCTCATCTAGCTCGAAGAGAGAGAGAGTGAAATGGAAAGATCTCATCAAGATCGAAGGGAGAGAGTGAAATGGAAAGATCTAATTAAGATCGAAGGGAGAGAGTGAAATGGAAAGATCTCATCATGATCGAAGGGAGAGAGTGAAATGGAAAGATCTCATCATGATCGATGGGAGAGAGTGAAATGGAAAGATCTCATCAAGCTCGAAGGAAAGAATGAAATGGAAAGATCTCATCATGATCGATGGGAGAGAGTGAAATGGAAAGATCTCATCAAGATCGAAGGGAGAGAGTGAAATGGAAAGATCTCATCATGATCGATGGAAGAGAGTGAAATGGAAAGATCTCACCAAGCTCGAAGAGAGAGGGTGAAATGGAAAGATCTCATCAAGATCGAAGGGAGAGAGTGAAATCGAAAGATCTCATCATGATCGATGGGAGATAGTGAAATGGAAAGATCTCATCAAGCTCGAAGAGAGAGAGTGAAATGGAACGATCTCATCAAGCGCGAAGAGAGAGAGTGAAATGGAAAGATCTCATCATGATCTATGGGAGAGAGTGAAATGGAAAGATCTCATCAAGCTCGAAGAGAGAGAGAGTGAAAGGGAAAGATCTCATCATGATCGATGGAAGAGAGTGAAATGGAAAGATCTCACCAAGCTCGAAGAGAGAGGGTGAAATGGAAAGATCTCATCAAGATCGAAGGGAGAGAGTGAAATCGAAAGATCTCATCATGATCGATGGGAGATAGTGAAATGGAAAGATCTCATCAAGCTCGAAGAGAGAGAGTGAAATGGAACGATCTCATCAAGCGCGAAGAGAGAGAGTGAAATGGAAAGATCTCATCATGATCGATGGGAGAGAGTGAAATGGAAAGATCTCATCAAGCTCGAAGAGAGAGAGTGAAAGGGAAAGATCTCATCATGATTGATGGGAGAGAGTGAAATGGAAAGATCTCATCAAGCTCGGAGAGAATGAAAATGGAAAGATCTCATCAAGCTCGGAGAGAATGAAAATGGAAAGATCTCATCATGATCGATGGGAGAGAGTGAAATGGAAAGATCTCATCATGATCGATGGGAGAGAGTGAAATGGAAAGATCTCATCAAGCTCGAAGGGAGAGAGTGAAATTGAAAGATCTCATCAAGCTCGAAGGGAGAGAGTGAAATTGAAAGAGCTCATCAAGCTCAAAGGGAGAGAATGAAATGGAAAAATATCATCAAGATCGGAAGGAGCGAGGGAGATAGAAAGGAGATCTCGTCAAGATCGAAGGGAGAGAGAGTGAGATCGAAAGGAGATTTCATCAAGTTCGAAGTGAGAGAGTGAAATTGAAAGAGCTCATCAAGCTCAAAGGGAGAGAGGGAGATCGAAATGATATGTCATCAAGAGCGAAGGGAGAGAGTGAAATTGAAAGATCTCATCAAGCTAAAAGGGAGAGAATGAAATGGAAAACTTCTCATCAAGATCGGAAGGAGCGAGGGAGATCGAAAAGAGATATCTTCAAGATCGAAGGAAGAGAGAGTGGGATCGAAAGGAGATTTCATCAAGTTCGAAGGGAGAGAGTGAAATGGAAAGATCTGAAGTCCGATCAGCAATATGAAGATGTTATTAATGCAATGTACTCAGTCCTTGAACGCTTCCCTTGCAACATTACTTCCATTCTTACGGGAGATTTTAATATCGATGCTCTAAAACATAATTCTGCGTTTTCCAAGCTTGAAATCTGCCTAACAACATTCGGACATATACTTTTAAACTTTAAACAAACTGCCCTCTCGCATTACTGACCACAGTGAATCTCTCATTCGTGTGATTTTCTCCAATCGACCTTCACAAGCATACACTTATTCTCTTCGAATACATTAGTGATCATTTTATTATTAGCCCATCTGTATTGTATTATTCACCTCGTGCACCTAAAGTTTAAATTTCAAAAAGATCCTTTAAAAATTTCAACAAAGATGAGTTTTTTGAGTTTGCAAAATATCTCCCTTTCCACAAAAGTATTTCCGAATGCACAACTCCTACCTCAAAGGCACAACATCTCTCCTGTTTAATCAATTTTGCACTTGATACTTATGCTCCTTATAAAACTTTCAGAGTTCGCCCTTCTCAAAAGCCTTGGATTACAAAAGAGTTTCTGAAGATGATCAGATTAAAAAACAAACACTTTAAGAATATATTAACCTAATCACCCATACACATGGAAGAACTAGAAAACTTTCCGTAATGTGGTCAACAGTAGTATTAAAAATGCGAAGCGTTTATATTTTCTTAATCGACTTTTCGTATTAATCCAAATGATAATGAAATATTTCGAATTTTTGATTCTATTACTGATAACTTAAGAAACCAAACCAAAATTAATAAGCTCGTTTACAACGACAACTCCTTCTATGATCCTAAAGACACTGCTAATGTTTTAAATAATGTATTCTGTAAATCCTGCACTTCTACAGAAATCATTCAGATGCAAATGAGTCATTGTCCTATTCCAATACATCATTTAAAAATCTGGAAACTTTTAGGCTCAGAAATGTTACCGAAATCGAAGTTCTTAACCTTATAAATTCATTTAAAAACACTCGCAGTGTCGGACCAGACGAAATCCATTCTTTATTCTAAATATTCTTTCCCAATTAATTTTTGCCCTCGTTTGCGACCCATTTAATTGCTCACTTAATTTGAATGAATTCCCAGTTCCATGGAAAGAAGCCATCATCTCACCTATACCTAAAATTTAAAATCCTTCTAACCCTCTGGACTATCGACCTTATTCAGTTACGTGTATTCAAAGCGAATTTTTTAAAAAAAAAGTCGTCGAGACTCCATTATCGGTTTTTGTTGAAAAATTTAATTTACTTTCGTGCAGACAATTCGGATTTAGGAAAATATGGTCAACTGAAACTCTCATGACACTTGTTGTGAATCAATGGAGATTGGCTTTAGACAACAAAGTGAAAACGGTTGTGGGACTGGTTTCCCTTGACATCTCAAAAGCATTTGATTCAGTTGAACACAAACTATCTTGTAAGAACTCTGCTATAATCTTAATCTATTGCCCCCAGCTCTTTCCTGGTTTAAACATTATCTCAACGACCGTGTTATCCGAACTAAATTAAGCACTAATGAGATCTCTATACCTCTTAAAATCAATCGGGGAGTACCTCAAGGAACCATTCTTAGTCCACTTCTCTTCAACCTTTTTGTTAATGATCTTCTAGAATCCTCCACCAACTACAATATTTTTATGTATGCAGACGATTGTCTTCTTTCTTTTCCCTCAAGTTCTCTCACTTCTCTAAAACAAGATATAGAAAATAATATTCATGACGTGCTTCATTGGTATACTAAAAATGGATTCACTGTCAATATCAAGAAAACCGATATTGTTTTTTTCCAACTTCAAATTCTCCCCCGCCTGACACAACTATTAAAATTAATGACATCCATATTACAGTTTCCACTTCCATGAAGTACTTAAGGTATGACGTTAGATAAGAATCTTGACTTTGGAATTTACGTTAATAAAACCGTCGCTTCAGCTTCTAAAAGAACTTATATATTGAGGTACATTCGAAACTATATATCCTCCTATGCCCCATCGTTCTACAAAATTTACATCCGACTGAAATTCGAATACTGTGCTTCCACTCTTTTTGGTATTAATAAAAAAAACTCTTATAACTTAGAAAATGTTCAAAATGAAGCTCACAAAATCTATTTTAACAAACGAGAATGTCTTAACACTTACCGATATTCGTTCCAACTACCAAATTCCCCCTCTTGAGTCTAGAAGAAAGTTGTGGTTTTACCCTTATTCACGACACTATTTGTAACAAGTCTCATCCCCTTCATTCGATTCTTACACCCTATATTCGATTTCGACATCGCCACATCCTTCGCTCCGATAATAAAATGTTTTCTACTCCCAAGATTTTCAAAGCTAAGTACTGTGGTGAAATTTCTTTTGCCTTTCAAGCAACCTTAACTTGGAACTCTCTACCGAGCGATATCACTTCTTTAAATTCTAAAACAAAATTCGAAAACTATATTACTCCACTGCTATTAGAATATTGAAATGTTTGACCAACAGCATCTCCTCACCCCTATTCCCACTCCTCATCTTTGCCTGGATTATCCACAATCTTTTTCCCCCCCTATTCATTCATTTAATATTACTCTCTGTTGTCTTAAACCTTCTTTTTCTTCCCACTAAGTTTACTACGTTTTTTTTTTTTATCATATTTCATATTATATGTTTGTCTTTGTCTGTGTAACTTGTCATTTTGTTTATATGTATCAAATAATTATTCAGTTCGTGTAAGTAAATATGTTTTTATTTTTGTAATATCCTCAATATTTCTTTTTAATTTCTCAAATGTACTGGGGCATCAAACAACTTGAACGTTTAAATTAATATCCAAAATCACCTGTACCTTGGCTTTACTCTAACCCACGGAATGAAATTAATTATTATTATTATGATTATTAGAAAGAGGTGGAGAGCCAATCTCAGGAGGTAAAGATCCAATCTGAGAAGGAGGTAAAAATCCAATCAGAGAAAAAGGTGGAAAGCTAATCTGTAAAGGAGAGTACAGCTAATCTGAGGAGGTCTATGCTAATCTGAGATATCTGAAATGCTAATCTGAGGAGGTGTTTAGCTAATCTGAGAAGGAAGTGGATATCTAATATGAGAAGGTGGTAGAGATCCAAACGAGAGGGAAGTGGAGATACAGCCTGATAAGGAGGTGGAGATCCAATCTGAGAAGGTGGTGTACAACTAAATTGAGGAGGAGGTGGAGAATTATTCGAGAAGGAGGTGGAGAGCTAATCTAAAGAGGTCTACAGCTAATCTGAGAAGGAGGTGGACAACTAATATGAGAAAGAGGTAGAGATCCAAACTGCGGGAGTGGAGATCCAATCTGATAAGGAGGTGGAGAGCTAATCTCAGAAGGAGGTGGAGAGCTAATCTCAGAAGGAGGTGGACAACTAATATGAGAAAGAGGTAGAGATTCAAACTGAGGGAGTGGAGATCCAATCTAATAAGGAGCTGGAGAGCTAATCTGAGGAGGTGGAGAGCTAATCTGAGGAGGTGGAGAGCTAATCTGAGGAGGAGGTGGAGAGCTAATCTCAGAAGGAGGTGGAGAGCTAATCTCAGAAGGAGGTGGACAACTAATATGAGAAAGAGGTAGAGATCCAAACTGAAAGGGAAGTGGGGATCCAATCAGAGAAGGAGGTAGAGAACTATTCTGAGGAGGTGGTGGAAATTTCATCTGAAAGGGAGGTGGAGACCCAGATGTTGAGCTTTGAAATTTTATAGCTCCTGACTTTAAGAGGAGAAATTTCCGAATAGATAAAAAAAATTTTGAAAAAATTCGATTAGAAGAAAAAAAATTTTAATGGCGGAATTATTCCATTTTTCTTTTATAAAGACTGAATGCAATGTCTACGGAGATCCAATCTGGCTTCTTGATTTAGTTTCTGCAAAGAGTCTGATCCTCAGCTACAGCCAGGCACGTACAAAGTAATTTAAATTTTCGGGGAGGGAGGGAGTGGGGGTTAGAAAATAAGACTTGAAGTTGTTTACCTATTACCAAAACACTCCTCAGGAAAGGAAATTTGAAAATGATATTCTCTATTCCCATGAATCTTTTAAATCATCCACTACAATAAAACCTTCTGGACTATATCATCTGCAGACTAGCTGTTAGTTTTGCCAAATAAATTGTTAAAATGATCAAAAGTATTTACACAACTTTAAAACATTGAAAGATTGGAATGTTTCCTAACTTCTGGTAAGACAATACCACAGCGCATGGAGCTAAAATAAAATAATACAAAAACACGTTTCCTATATCAGTGCAGGTTGAGTTTGTACAAAACTACGAGACTTAGGGGGTGGGGCTGGACCTCTTGGACCCCCCGTGGGTACGTCCTTGGATACAGATAATTAAACTGTGACACCTGCTCCAGACTGCAACCATTCATATTAACTGAATCACAGCCTGCCTGACTAATTTTAATCACTTTAGTTTTCTCTCTGTTTATAACCAAATCTATTTTACAAGCAGTCTCATCAGCAGCTCAAATGAAAGCGTTCATCTCATGAACATCATTTGCCAAAAGGGCTAAATCATCAGCATAATCTAAATCAGAAATTTTCCTATCTCCAGTCCATTTAAGGCCAAAATCTTTCCCTTGAAGTGAATTTCGCATAACATAATCAATAAACAAACTAAAGAGGAAAGGAGACAAAATGCACCCTTGTCGAACACCAGATGCAATGAAAATATTGCTACAATCCTTACATCATCAACCTTCCCACAAAATTGGAAATTCCAAGACTCGGTCACAGATTGAGTCTTAACTCATCCAGATAGCATTTTCTGCATGTTTTATCGAAAAGAGAAAAGGTGAGGAAATGAGTTAAATTGTTATAATTCTTCATGTTGTACAGTGAAGAAGAAAGAAAAACAAATAAATTTTGCAATGGATTCTTCATGTTGTGAGTGAGTGTATGTGTTTTTGATAGTATTTTCTTCATGTTGTTAGCGTATTTATGTAAGAATGTGTGCAATAAATAGATGTTAAAGAGTGTCTATTAGAGAGCAATCTTTAAAAAATGTAATGATAAGTTTATATAAGTTAGTTTTTATTTCCTTATTGTCATCGTGCAATATTGTTTTAAAATTGTAATTTGTTATATATTTTTTAAATTATCATAATATTTTATTCTATGTGTTTGAAAAAATGGACAATCAAAAATGATATGGACTGTGGGGGACATTACAGGATTGCAATTTGGGGAATTTTTTAATTTGAATTTATACAGTGTTGTAGTTGTGTAAGCATAGTTGGTTTTGATTTTAATAATGAGGTTCATTTCTTTTTTATTTAGGCCAAAGTCGTTAAATTTATGAATCTCATTTGAAATGTTAAATCTATGAGTATTTATTGCCTGTGTAGAATAATAAGTTTGTAGTTCAGTTTGCATTAATTTTTTTGTTTTCTTGTTTGTGTAGCTAGATGAAATGGGGAAATTGTATGGAAGTTTGATTTTTTAATGCATCTTTAGCTAATTTATCTACATATTCATTACCTTTTATTCCAGTATGGGAGGGTATCCATTGGATGTGTAGGTCATTTTTTTTAGATATGTGATTATGAATTAATATTAAACAGTCACTTGTAAATATTGGGTATTTGGATTTAAATAAATTTTGATTCATTAAATTAATGGCTGATTTACAATCTGAGAGTATTACAATATATCAGTTATTAAATTGAAGTACCCAATTGATGACAAATAGAATTGCATTTGCTTCTGCTAGAGTGATGAGGGGGATGCATTGGCAATTTTAAAAGTATCACTTTTATTAAATTGGGGGCAAAAAAATGCCCCAGATGTGAATTTTGTATGTTCACAAAAGGAATCATCAGTAAAGATTTTGATGAAATTTTATATTTAGAGTTTAAGTAAGAGGTGGAGAGTAAATTCAATGTTGAGATATCTGGAGATTTTTTACTGGTAATTCCTGGAATGTCTAATGAAATAATAGGAGGACTACTTGTCCAAAAAGGGAAACAGATGGAGGATTTCCACTAATTTGTTTATTAACAATATTTAAAATTTGTTGATTACGATTAAAATTTTTGAGTGTTTGTGATTTTGATGATTTGAGGTGATTTTATCTATTATAGTATGAGTATTGTTTTTCAAAATAATTCTGTAAATTAATTTGGAAAGGATATATTTCTTTTGTATTGTGATAGGTGGTATTGCAGTTTCAGCATATAGATCAAGAACTTTACTACCTCTGGGTAAACCCAGTATATGTCTTAAAATTTTTGTTTGTATTTGTTCTAATGATTTATTTTTGAGTTAGTTTAAGTTATTAAAAATTCAAAACCATATTGAAATTTAGGGGCTATAATATTGTTGTAAATATATAATAAGTTTTTGATGCTACATCCCCAACACATCATATCGTCCCAATACATCGTCGTTCACAATACCTCATATCGTTCACAATCGTTTATCCCCCAATACATCATATCGTTCCAATCAATACATCATATCGTCCCAATCAATACATCATATCGTCCCAATCAATACATCATATCGTCCCAATCAATACATCATATCGTCCCATCAAATCCTCCCCAACACATCATATAGTTTTTGATGCTAAATCCCCAATACATTCACATCCTACAATCCTTCCAAACTCTCACACACGACTTAGTTTTATGAGAGAGAGAGCCATAATAATGCTAAATAACTTATCTACTGTGAGATACGATCAACAGAGTCAAAATCTTTCTTTTTTAATCTACGAAGCTCGTAAAACGACATCTTTCTGAATTGCAATTCATTAATGAAACTGTAAAATTCATTTGAATAGTGATATTTAAGTCAACATAACACTTTTTCAAAGAGAAACTTCTACGAGAATTTCAGCTTTCTTACTTAATCCCAAATCCATGGAGATGTATGAAAGTGCCTCATTTTCCCTCAAATCCTCTCTTTCTGAGGATGGGCATCCATTTCATTCAGAAGCATAACGGATGAGACAAACAATTTCTATTTTGGCCATTTACATATTTCTACTCTTTTCTGCATCAATATCACTGCTTTAGGTTCTTTAAAGTTAGAAATTTTTAAGTAGTATTTTTTTATTTCATATAATGTTTAAAAGCAAATTTTGATATCTCATAAGTCTCGTGTCTTCTCTCCGCACAGAAACAGTTTCAGTTGCAAACATCAGACGAGAACTGAAGAAAATGCAAAGGGAACGAAAATACGAATAAAATTTCTACTAATTCAAATAAAATCCAGAAATTGTCAAATTGAAAAAAACAAATTAAATAACCTATAATAAATAAAATGATATCCGAAGAATTCGACTTTTCCCTTTCGAAATGAAATCCACACAAGATATTCGGTTGGCAACTTTCCAAACCCAATTTATTTTAAAGTGGCAACAATATTTAACTTGAAAAGACGTCTCATTGAAAATATAATTCCATTTAAAAAAAGCCTCTTTCGGCGTTTCTGTTTCATAACACCGGAAGTAGAAACCAGAGCTTACTTTCCGACAGAGTCCACTGAAACCTTATCTTTTCATTTGGGATGCTGAGAGAGTGATCACTCTCTTCCTCACAGAAATCCTCTGCAGATGGCGAATACGTTTCAACGAAACGGAATCGAACTGGCCAAAATGACACGATGCGGCTGCGTAGTGAGATTCAATGCAAGGGAGACCCATTCGAGGTGGGCGGGACGGGGGGGGGGCAACCAAGGTTTGGGCAATTTTGTCTCTGAGCAGTACTTTTCTACACACAATGAATTAAGAGGCCAGGTCACAAGAACTCCAACGCCCAACGTTGTGTGAAAGAATCTCACTGGACAGCTCTCACGATACAAATCGAAGGTGAAGACCGTACCATGTGTCCTTTAACATTCCTCTGCACTCGGCACAAGGGACGTCGTTCGCATTTGCTCTCCTGTGCACAGAACAACACGGGTTAATGTCCGACAGGAAGGACGGCTCTTTGCCGACACAAATCGTCTTTCTCTTTCTAGACAAGGGAGGTGAAAAGGGTCAGCGCACAAAAATGCGAACACTGTAACAATTGGGACTCGATACTTGCAACTGAAGATTACGAGCCTGGCGAGTTGACAGATGATCCAACCCCCGACTCTGTCATCGAGGCACGGGGAGGCCCAGGTGGAATCGACGAACGGGAAATGAAGGGAACGCTTCGCTGCAGGCGCCTGGGAGTCACACCCGAAAGAGAAATCGATCTCATCACGGATTTCACTTGGAAACGGTCGCGGCAGGGAATTGGCAATCACAAGCAACGAATGCTGACGCGACAATCCCAATGAGCAACGACGCAAGACCAAGCAGCCAATTACGACAATCCGCGGCTCGCTGATCGCTGGAGGAGGTCAACACCGAATCCACAGGCAGAAGATAATTCCGAATGGATCCATGACGAAATATATTCCTTTCTGTGAATGGGATTGCCGCAAATCGATGATCAAGGAAATGAGAATTCCTTTCGATGATCGTTCCAATAAAGATCCACGGAAGGGAGAAAAGAAACGATGATCGATATCAGCAAATGGGGAAAGAAACGAAAGAGTGATCAATCACATCCCCTGAAGACAGAAACGAAAGAGTGAGCCATCGCATCCCCTGAAGACAAAAACGAAAGAGTGAGCCATCGCATCCCCTGAAGACAAAAACGAAAGAGTGAGCCATCGCATCCCCTGAAGACAGAAACGAAAGAGTGAGCCATCACATCCCCTGAAGACAGAAACGAAAGAGTGAGCCATCGCATCCCCTGAAGACAAAAACGAAAGAGTGAGCCATCGCATCCCCTGAAGACAGAAACGAAAGAGTGAGCCATCGCATCCCCTGAAGACAAAAACGAAAGAGTGAGCCATCGCATCCCCTGAAGACAGAAACGAAAGAGTGAGCCATCACATCCCCTGAAGACAGAAACGAAAGAGTGAGCCATCGCATCCCCTGAAGACAGAAACGAAAGAGTGATCCATCGCATCCCCTGAAGACAGAAACGAAAGAGTGATCCATCACATCCCCTGAAGACAGAAACGAAAGAGTGATCCATCGCATCCTCTGAAGACAGAAACGAAAGAGTGATCCATCATATCCCATGAAGAGAGAAAAGAGTGATTCATCGCATCCCATGAAGATAGTTGGGTTGGGTTGTTTTACCTCTGAGCGGCACTTTTTTGCACACCATAGGCTAAATGGCCAGGTCACATGGACCCGGAAGGCTCAGAGAAGGTTGGGGGAGGGGACCCACTGGAACAGCTGTTGGGAGACAAATGGTAGCCTCCCGTCAAGGCCATCCAGCGTGTTCTTTAACGTGCACAGGGTATGGCTCTCCCGCACACGGCGCCACGGCTTAACGTCCCATCCGACGGACGGCGGCCTTTCCAAGCCCATCGGTGTCCGTACCAAGGGTGTCTACAAGAATGATACGCAATAGTCTTTTGGTAGCAGGAATACAGGCACGCGTGACGCTGACACAGTTACCACTGTCACCTCGTCAGTGTCGACAACGTTTGCAGTGGTGTCAAGAACGAGTTCATTGAAGGGAAGAATGGCAGTCTGTGGTCTTCAGTGACGAAAGCCGATTCTGCTTGGGAGCGTCAGATGGTCGTTTAGGCGTCCAAAGGCGACAAGGTGAGCGGCTTCTTCCATCGTGCATCCGCCAGCGCCATACAGGGCCTACGCTGGGCATCATGGTGTGGGGAGCGAATAGCTATCACTCTCGTACGTGTCTGGTGTTTGTACAGGGTACACTGAATAGAAATCCGTACGTCAGCAACATCGTACAGCCGGTCGTCCTGCCATATTTGAGTGTAAACCCAAATGCGTAATGCAATCCCATCTGCAATCCAGCAGGATAACCCCCGCCAGGGCAACTCAACATGCACTTCAGGCAGTGCACCAACTCCCATGGCCAGCACGCTTTCTGGACTTGTCTCCAATTGAGCATGTCTGGGACTGGATCGGACAACGACAACTCTGCCGACGACCGTGGCAGGCACCGACCATCGCTGAATTACGCGTCCAAGTTGAAAGCACATGGAATGGTATCACCCAGCGTGATATCCAGCATTTGTACTACCGATTGCATGCCAGATTGGAAGCTTGTATTGCTGCTCGAGGAGGTTCAACACCTTATTAAAATGTGCATTCTTTAAAATGTAATACTCCTTGAAAGGTAAAATGAACATTGAATCACTTCACACGTGTGATCACTGTCCTTTCTCAACAAGTTGTTTCTACTAAATAAATCTCGTAGATTACGCTTCGATTGTTAATGGTGTTCTTTTTTCAATTTCCGCCAGTGTATACTGAAAACGACGGATTATAAGAATATGTAATAATTGGGATATAAATATTGCTCTATTACAAGATACAAATGATTGCCATATTCAAATGTACTGTGTGAATACGGTTATCATTTTTTAATGTCAAATCATATGTACCAGGATAAAGACTCAAGATCTTGCATTGATCATATTTTCATAAGGACACAGAAATATCTCGGTCAGTAGAGTTCAGCGATCTACGTTGAGGATCTAACTGATCACTCTCCAATAATATTAAAACTGGGCAAGGTTAACGAGTTATTGGATAAATATAAAGACTACTCATTAATTCTTTGGGGAAAAAAAAGGCGATTATATGGCGTTAGAAATGTATAAAAAAAACTTAATTTGCATTTTAATACCAATTTTAACAACTCTGCAGAGTTAAACAGTGCACGTGATAATTTTGTTAATCAGATACAAATGGCAATGGAAAGCACGTGCAGTAAAGGAAACAGAGAGATAGGGTAATAAAACTAAAAAGTATAGAAATAAAAATCCTTGGATTTTTATTTTTATATTTTTTTACGTGAATGAATTAATCTTTTTTTTAGTTAAGAGAAAAGTTTTATCGAAAACACAGAAAATATTTTAATATTACAGATTATTGGAACCCATATAAAAATATTAGAAACTTTACAGCAGAGCAAATTAAAATAGCCAAAAAATAATTATTTTCAAAGAGAATTTCATAAATGTGAGGGAAATTCTAGAAAGGAATGGCAATGTTTAAATAATCCTAAAAAGGGACTAAACTTGCCCCAAGAACTGTGACCAAAACATTTTGCTTGAAAAATTTAAGAATCGTTTTGTAAATATTAATTTAGGTAGGACTAATAATGTTGAAAATCCATTTTATGTAAACGGATTAGAGGACTCTCCAAATTCAATTTACATGGAACCAACGAATTGTAAGGAAGTGATAAATATTGTATCCTCATTATATAAAGAATAAATCTGCAGGATACGATAAGATTGAACCCAAGGTACTAAACATTATCGCCAAATATCATGCTGGATATTTAGCAGATTTAATTCATTTTTCTTACAAAAATGGTATATTCTTCAATAGTTTAAAAATTGCTAGGGTTACTGAATAATTATAGGCCAATATCAGTTTTGCTTTGTTTATCTAAAGTTACAGAAAGATTTATGAAGAGAAGAATTTTAAGATACTTGAACAAGAAATATTATTTTAGCAGTTCACAATTTGGATTCAGGAAAGGATGTAAGACTGAAGATGCTATATTAAAATTCACTGCTATAATTTTGAGTGCAATTGGTAACTCACAAAAAACTGGAGCTATGTATTTCGACATAGCAAAAGCGTTTGACACAGTTAACCACGATATACTCTTAAAGAATTTATTCGCATAGGATTTAGAGGTGCCGTTTTTGAGTGGTTCAAATCCTATTTAAAAAATAGGTTGCAATTTGTCCAGATCAACGGCAACAAAAGTACAATTAAATTGATCACTAATGGTGTACCACAATGCTCAATACTTAGACCTATTTTATTTTTAATTTATTTTAATGATATTTTCAACTTGAATTTAAAAGGAGAAGTTGTGTCATTTGCTGATGATTTGCCACAATTGTTTTAAAAAATTCAAATATCAGTGAACTGTATCTGGACATCAGTCATGATATAGATTTAATAACAAGCTGGTTCACCTATAACCTATTATGTTTAAATATTGAGAAAACCAAATTTATGTATTTTTCTCTAATAAAAATAGATTATTTTCCCTATAACTGATACATACATGGTAATATGCATAATAAAGACAGATCATGTTCATGTAAAGCCATGGAGTAAATCACAACGATCAAATGCCTTGGAGTGCAGAGAGATTCAAATTTAAAGGGGAAGATATTCATATGCTGACAAAAAATTAAGATGCTCTTTATATAAATTATATCATATAAGAAAGATAGTGTCAAATGCATTTATGTTGAAGTTATGCATGAATTCAGTCTGGTGTACAATATGGTTTAATTGTTTGAGGAGGAAACTAATTAACATCAGTAAGTGATATTGAAGTTTTGCAAAAGAAAGTTCTTTAATACAATGACTTATTATAACAAAGACAGAAGAAATAAATTGGTCGAAAGAAATAAGATAACGCATTTAAGATATCTAGCATTTAGAAAACCTAATGCTTTAAAGCAGTGTTTTCCAAAGTGGGCGATACCGCCCCCTGGGGGGCACTGGAACGATCCAGGGGGTCGGTAGGAGCCTCGGATGCAATTGGGAGGGGGGTGGAAGCATAAAGAAAGAAGGGAAGACGAGAAAATTTTGAAAAACATTCGTACATGTTTCATCTGTTGTGTTGGGTTGTTTTACTTCTGAGCGGCACTTTTTTGCACACCATGGGCTAAATGGTCAGGTCACATGGACCCCGAAGGCTCAGAGAAGGTTGGGGGAGGGGACCCACTGGAATAGCTGTTGGGAGACAGATGGTAGCTTCCCATCAAGGCCATCCAGCGTGTTCTTTAACGTGCACAGGGTATGGCTCTTCCGCACACGGGGCCACGGCTTAACGTCCCATCCGACGGACGGCGGCATTTCCAAGCCCATCAGTGTCCCCTACCCCTGGGATTCGAACCTGGGAACTGCAGATTACGAGCCTGACGCGCTACCGACTGAGCCACCCCCGCCCCCATCTGTTGTGTAACAGAGTTTTACTTTATTTTCCAAATAAACACATAAAATTATTCTTCGTTATCTTAATTTTCTGTGTGTAATGCGAATGTTACTATAGTTGATTTTAATAAATAATTTTATAATTTCAAGCTTCAAGGTCTCTATTTACAACAACATCTTTCTTTACTATGTTGTAGGACGTAGGTAGAAATATAGATACATAGAAGAACACAAATTTCTAACTGCTTCTTTCTGTTTGTTCGCTTAAAGAAAGTAATTTCCAGGGGGGCGCTGAGTAATTTTTTTTTCTGAAAAGGGGGCGGTAGGGCAAATAAGTTTCAGAACCTCTGCTTTAAAGGAAAAGGGCACACGTTGTAATCTGCGAAATAGAGAATGTAAATATTTATTCCACAGGTTAAAAAAAGAAATTTCACATCGACATTTTATATTTTAATGGACCGAGAATCTATCATTCATTGCCCATAAATATAAGAGTGAAAAAAAAATATAAAAATTAGTTTAGAATGGTTAAATATTTACCTTATGGAAATAGAATTACTACTAAAATAATTAAAAGACAAGCAAAAGCAGTGGGAGGAGATGTTACAACAGATTATTAATCAGAATAAATTTTTTGTTTCTTTGTGCGTTTTCTTAGTGTTTAAAGTTTTTGTTTTCACATAAAAATGGAATATAGATGAGGGAATATCTTACAAACGGAAACAGACGTGTGGCTCATTGTACCTGTCAACATGGATAATGTCTAAGAATGTGTATGGACTGTATTTTGTTGTATGCTCAATATGTTCGATAAATTCAAAAATATAAATGTTTAATTATTAGTTGAATGAAACTTAGGTCTTGTGTAGGCGATATTTGAAGTGTCATAGATGTTGGCGAGATTTTCTAACCCTTTCTCACTTTTGGCATTATCTTCCCTCCCTCCCCCCCCCCCCAACTCTCCTTGCTGAAACAACAGAGAGCAGATTTCTAAACTAATGCGAAAAAGAATTCCATTCTCCTTGAATTTCATTTTCGGATTATTTCTTTGCGCTGAGGTCAGTGACTGAAAGGCCGCAGAGCCATTTCAAGTTGTGGCGACATCAGTTCGACACAAAAAGCATTTGCAATAACAGCAACAAGAGAAAAGGAATTTCGTTTTCCTCCCATTTCTCCATCTGTGATCAGCTGACTTGTCCTTGAGCACGAGAAACGAGAGCGAAAACGAGAAGCAAGTTTCGTCTGTTGCGACTTGCTCGCACTTTCGCCGCCAACGAGATTTGGGTTGTGATTAACCTCCTCGCCAACAGAAATCCGTTGCACGGGCGCCCATTCTCGGCATCGCTCGCTCCCGCCATTGTTTCCCAATTGTCATTATATCCCTCCGTCGCATTTCTTCATGACCCGGTTCTACACCTCCTCCCCCCCCCCCCTCAATTGCATCAGTTCTGTTGGCAGCCACCCCTCCCGAAATGTGCAGCCATTTCTGAAATGCGAATGGCTCGAGTTTAGTCTCTTTTTTAGCCTACAAAGAGACAATGGCGACAAATTACGGCACATTTCCTTCGTCGCCCTGTGGGAGTGGAAAGGACGAAAGCGCCGGCGAAGTTTGTGGGTCACGCCATCCAAGCACGAGGCAATTCGCAACCTCGAGTAAAGAGCGCTTGCTCACGTTGCCGGTCACGGTTGTGAGGGAAATCGAGAAAATGGGAAGGCCAACAAGTGCGCTTCATTTGCATACAATTTAAGGAAAGGGAGTTTCGATCAGACGTACGAACTGTTGCAATTATATACAAATCATGGACACGATTGTGCCTTCGCTCTTTTCGCAAAACCTCTGGAATTGTTTTCTTTTGGCCAATTGAATACATTTCCAAAGAAAAAAGAAAGCGCGAGACTGTCCTCCTCTTCCTTTCTTTTGGCCCATTGCCTTCGGAAATGCAGGTTCATGGAATTCGCACGATTCTTTCAGTCTTCCAATAAATTCGTCTGAATTAAACGCGGATTACGTCCACGAGAATAATCGTGCGATTCCATTTCCATTCTAAAAGAACTCTCAGGTTCTGTTTATCCTTGATCATTTCATTTATTAAATCTTATTTAACATAAATTCAACTATATTTCTAGAAGCGCGATGAAGTTAATTCAACTGATCAAGAATCTCCGAATTTGATTCCGATTCATCTTCAGATGCACGCTCCCCCATTTTAACCCTTCCCCGAAGAGGCCACCGTCCGTCTTATGAGGCGTTGGCCATGGTCCCGTACACTGTTCACGTTAAAGAGTCGATAGCCTCGACGACAGCCTTCCATCTGTCTCCTAATTAGCAGGAGATCCGTTAGCTCATTGTGTGTGTTGGGGGGGGGGGATGTTTCTCAGAGGCGAAGCAAAAGTCACTGTGAAACGGTTCGTCTGCAACCGCCTAGCCACGTGAAGCAGCAGCGTCGTTTAAAGCAATCGACTTTAATTTTTCCTATAAAAGAGATATCTTCTGCGGTTAAAGGATCCAGCGCAGGTGAAAACACCAAATGAAACCTCACAGATGGAATTTTCGTCTGCAATGAACTGTATCTGGCACTCCTTTCTCCAGGAAGCCATTCCGATTAGCAACAGGCGAAGCGAAGTGAATAAATCCCGCATTTGCAAGAAGGGCTGCTGAGATATGTCACGGGCTGATGAACTGCAATCTTCGCTTCACATAATAATAATCTTCGAACCTAGAAAGTGATCCCTTTCCCTATGAGAAATCGTTTGGTATGTTGCAGAAGAAAAACATTTCTCCAGAATATAATGCATCGACGATACAAAAAGAAATAATCGATATGTAGGCAATCGATTGGCCACCCTCCTTTGAAGCCAGGTATCGTAATCGCTGTTTTAACCAAAGAGGAAGCTTTTTCATTTTCAGCTTTATAAAATTCCCAAAAGCAAATCAATTAATGCCCCACAGAACTTTCATATGTTTCAAATGCACATTTGTCAAAGCCATGATCTTTTTAATCATTTAGGAATTCAATTATTTTTATTTAAATCATCTCCACCGATTTCAGGGAAATCAACTGAAATGAGAACTCTGTTGAAGTTGCTAATTTGTTTTTCGTCTTCGGATTGGCCTTCAAAAATTTCAAAATCTTATTGTTTTAAAGAATTATTTAAATTTGAGGCAATTTGTTTTCTGGAGATTTTTTCGCCTTTCCTTTTCCGCCCACTAACAGAATTCCTTAATTCTTTAAAGAGAATTTTAAAAGCGCGGTCATTCACGCCTCTCTTGCATTTAATACTCTTACTACTTTTTCTTTCAATTAATCCATTCTTTGTTGCATTTGCAAGGTTTGTCTTTAAAAAATAATAACACTCCCTCAAGCAGCTGCTTGCCACAGAGGTCTGACAGGAGCCTGTCAGTTTAATACGTCACAGTAGAGGGTCTATGAGGATGGCGGGACCTCAGCAGAAAAATAACACAAACGTCCATGCCTTACCCGGGGCTCGAACCCGGGTCCCTTTGATCAGCAGCCAAGTACGCTAACCACTCGGCCAACTTTCTTTAAAAATACCTTTTTTATTTCGCACCAATTAATGCTTTGAAATAATAAAGCCGAGCACCTAGGCTAGTTAAAACATTCCCTTGAGCACACATTCATTTGCCAATGCTTTTGTGATCATGAACCCATTGGTGCTATATCCGGGTATCTTTAATGTTATAATGGATTTTCCTCCGAAAATCGTAACAGATAAAAGAGAATTTCATATTAATAGGATTACTGCAGTTTTTCTTATTCCCATCTCTGAGTGGCACTTTTCTGCACATAATGAATTAAAAGGCCAGGTCACAAGGACCCCAAAAGCTCAGGGAAGGTTGGGGGAGGGGATCCACTGGAACAGCTGTTGGGAGACAGATGGCAGCCTCCGGTCAAGGCCATCCAGCGTGTTCTTCAACGTGCACCGGTCAAGGATCTCCCTCAAACGGAGCCACGGCTTAACGTCCCATCTGGTGGACGTCGGCCTTTCCAAGCCCAGCGGTGACTCCTTTATCAGAGAGAACGGAGGGGGGTGGGGAAGCAAAATCTCAACCCTTGAGGACAAATCGAGACGAAATATTGGAGCATCCATTCACAGATTATTTCATTTTCGATAAATCAATGTTGGCATCGCTAATTAAAACAGATTTGCTGAGCCAAGACGAACTGCTGAGTTTCATTCTACTCTCTTTCTTTCATTTTCTCTCAAAGATTCTTCCATTTGCAAAGTCATTATCAATTCTTTACCTCCCAAAACGTATCTTCATTCTAGTCAGTGCCATTTTTTGGCATAGGAAATGCTGGGGGCCCCGCGATGTTTGGGACCCATTTCCATTCCCACATATCGTGACGAGAGAGAAAATTCCCGACCCATAAGGTATTATAATTTACTTTCCCTTAGGCGCTCTGCTGCTAGGAACATTTTCATCCATACAGATAATCAAATCTTCCGAATTATCTCATATTTCCTAAATTACCACAGCAGAGTTTTTTTTTTATTTGCTTTGGAATTATTGGATTGCTTTGGAATTATTTTATTTGCTTTTGGATGTCTGCTTTTTATTCAAATTGTGTAACTATCATGACGGAATTTCCTTTCTCGAGAGTGTGCATTGTGGATGGCCACGTGATCTGCCATAAATAAATAAAAAAAAAATACCCCCTCAAGCAGCTGCTTGCCACAGAGGTCTGACAGGAGCCTGTCAGTTTATATGCCATAGTAGTAGGTCTGTGAGGATGGCAGGACCTCAGCAGAAAAACAACACACACATCCGTGCCTTACCCGGGGCTCGAACCCAGGTCCCTTAGATCAGTAGCTAAGCGTGCTAACCACTCAGCCATGCGAAGCTTTAATCGCCATATTAAGATATCCAGGTTGCTCTTTATACGGATGGGTTGGGATCCGCATCACATCCATGGTTGCAAGATCGATTGTACAATATACGGTACAAAAAAGAATTTGTTAGACGTAAGAATAGGTCTAAAAACTGCATTTAACCTTCTGCAGAGAAACTATTAGCTTTGTCGGAATTTGTAAAACTGTTTTGAATTGGATTTAAGGATGCGTTTCGTTTGAAGCAATTTTTTCACGGAAATTCTGAAATGGAGAATGACGAGGAAATCGGAACGAGCTGATTTCAGACGATCAACTAATGTTATCTTCTGCAAATGCTTTCATTCCTTATTCAAACAAAATGAAAAATTATGAATAAAAAAATACAAAATGATCTGTAGCAGAAAATTGATAAGATGGGAAAAGTGCACCTCGAGTAAAATGGGATTTAAAAAAAAATCAACAAAATTACCTTTGAACGATATGAAACGGAGAAAAAAAAAATCCCCCCCCCAACCATCGTATCCATGTCCATCCATCCATGCGGATCCCAATCCATCCGTATAAAGAGCAACCTGGATATCTTAATATGGCGATTAAAGCTTCGCATGGCAGATCACGTGGCCATCCACAATGCACATTGTGAGACACACGAGAGAGGAAATTCCGTCATGATAGTTACACAATTTGAATTACAAGTAGACAGACATTTGAATACCAAAATACTTGTACAAGCATTTCCGTAACACATGAACAACATCATTTACTGTACTTGGATACAATAAATTTCTGTGCATGTTGAATTTGTTTAAAAATTTTTAAACGTTTATAATAAATCATAATTTCATTGAGTAACCATTTATTTAGAAGAGAGCTTTGAAAGGCAGTTATTTCCTTTCCATTATAAGTCAGTCGATGGATGGGAAAGGAGTTCCTTTCTCAAATGTCGTCAGAATTCATCGCCCAAGGAATGCCATTTTGAATCCTCTCTTCTCTATAACAACAAAAGGAGCAACTCAATTCATTTGCTCCCTCTTAATTGAAATTGTAAAAATTTCTTTTCGTAATAGCCGGTGCCAATAAAATGTGAATTACCTTTCAGTCGCCGTAAGAGCATTTCAAGAGAAGGTCATTCCGATCCAGAATCTTTTCCTTTATAGGTCATAGGTCATCAATTCATTTGCGAAGTTCCAGGCGAAAGTTTGTCGATCACCTTCTCCATCGAAAGGTGTGCCTAATTGGCTTCAGGTAGAAATCAAATGGTGAGTGAACCACAAAAGTGGGCCTCGAGAGGCAGAAAAGAAATGATTGCAAAAGCAGGAAATGAGAGACAAGAGAGATAAAGTGCAGAGCTTTCTGAAGAGAAAGCCATCATTTTAGGTCTCTTGAAAGAGTTAAGGTTTTCATGATCATAATCAAACAGTTTTGATATAATATCGTTTGGGTTTTTCAAGACTGCATAATAGAAGGTTTTAGAGATAAACTTGATATAACTCAAAATATGATCAATACCCAATTCTTCGTACAATTGCTTGTTGGTGACAAACCACGAAGCACCAACTGCAGATCTGAATATTTTGTTTTGTAAAGTCTGAATCTTTTTAATGTTCGTAGCTGAAGTATTCGCCTATATTGGGGATGCGTAAAGTATTATAGGACGGATGACCGTATTGTATAACATAAGCTTGTGGTCGATCAATAGCACCGAATTTCTTCTTATAGGAGGACCCAATTGGTATCGTAACTTTGGAAATTATGTCCTTTACACGATGATTCCACTTGAGCGTTTTGTGCAATGTAATTCCGAGATATTTTACGGTATCTTGCCATTTGATATCTTGTCCTAAGAAATGTAGTGGAGTAGGATTTTTAATCCGTTTGGTGAATAGTATCGCATTGCTTTTATCTATATTTATTTTGATCTTCCATCGATGATACCATTTAGCTAACGCATCAAAGGATTTTTGCAAACGTCAAATAGCAAATTCGGATCCAAGTGATGGCGAGATAAGGGCAATATCGTCAGCGTATTGCGCAACTTGAACTTGGTCAAATGGTGGCAGGTCATAAAGAGATAACGAGAAGAGAGTAGGACCTAGCAGAGAGCCTTGTGGGACTCCTGCAGCCATAACTCTCTTCGTAGATATAGAGGACTTGACACAAACTTGGAAGGTTCGATTGGTTAAATAGGATTTCAGGAGAGATGTAAGGCCTGTGGGCACTCTCATTTTGTTGAGCTTGTAAATCAAGCCGTCAATCCAGACGCGGTCAAATGCTTTGGCCACGTCTAGAAAGACGGCTGCTACTGTTTCTTTTCTATTGATAGCTTCAGAGATTTTTTCCACAACTCTAAGGATCTGATGCTCAGTCGAACGATGGCGCCGAAAACCAAATTGAGTTTCAGGAAGGACGTGATGTTGAGGAAGGAAATCATCCAACCGGTTTAATATCATTTTTTTTTACAGAGTTTGCCAATGGAAGAAAGCAGACTGATCGGACGATTGGGTGATGGAAATGTACGATTGGGTGATGGAAATGTACGGTTTTTCCCCGGTTTCTTGATCAATCTGACTGATGCATTTTTCCATACATCAGGGAAAGTTTGGGTTCGAAGTAAAAAATTGAAAATGAAGCACAGGTGCGTTATCGCTTTCATTGGTAAATTTTTAAGCATCCTATTAGTAATTTGGTCAGGACCAGATGCTCTTTTTACCTTAAATTTTGAGCTCACTTGTAAAATTTCCTGTGGAGAGGTAAATAATAGTTTGGTTCGTGTCAGTTGGGCGAAATGTAAAAAGGGAGTCCTGAATTTCCATACATGTTCATTCCTGCAATTGTAGTTCTAAAGCTTCTGCAAAAGAATTAGCTTTGTCATCGTTGCTGAAACAAAGTCCCGTTGTTCCTTGAATGGGGGGGGGGGGTGTAGAATATGGTTTCTTAAGAGATTTAACCATTGTCCAGATGGATTGGTTACTTGTGCTAAGCGAAGTAATCTTGTTGTTCCAAAGTTGAATACGATAATCTTGTAATCGTTTCTTAACTTCTTTCTTGAGAGAATAATCTAACTTTTTATCCAGGCTGTTCCTTGTCCTCTGCCAGGAATGTCGAACCCTATTCTTGTCATTGATAAGATATTGTAGATGGGAAGGTAGGACAAAAAAGTTATTATCTGGAATTCATTTTGTGCTGGCTTCTTTTTTGGAGTCAAGTAATAAGTCAGTAAATTTAATAATTGAGTAATCAACGGTTCGGAGGGAAAGATTACTACAAGAACCTGATACTCTTTTATGTACAATGGATTTAAACAGATCCCAATTAGTAAAATATTTTTTATCAGATTCACAGGATACTGACTGAAATAGAGTAAGACAGACTGGGAAATGGTCTGAATTTAAAGACATGTACATTTAAGTCATAAGTAGGGAAGAAGTTGCCAAATGTGACAAGGTCCAGAACATCAGGCTTATCTAAGGTGTTATATGGATAGAATGTTGGTTCCGATGGAGCGTCCACTATGAGATCCTGTTCAGTTTCATAATTAAGGAGCGATCTACCATTTTTATTACTGATTCGTGAATTCCATGCCACATTCTTGGAATTTAATTTCTCCTGCAACAATCGTTGGAATATGACTATCAAAAATTCTGTCACAGTCCTCTAAGACAAGATCCGAATTTGGTGGCTTATAAACAGAGAACACATTAAGAGTACCAAAGTTCTCATTAGAGATTGCAATAGCAGTAGCTTACAAAGTAGTAAAATTAGCATTTGGTAAGACATGATGTTTTATTGACCGGTTCACAATTATAGCAGTTCCATCTCCGCCATTGTGCAAACGATCAGTTCTATATACATCGAAATTAGGAAATATCAAAATGTCAGATGCACGCTAGCCATCCCATGGCCGAGTGGTTAGCGGCTTGGCTGCTGATGTAAGGGATCTGGGTTCGAGCCCGGGGTAAGGCATGGATGTATGTGTCTTTTTTCTGCTGAGGTCCTGCCATCCTCTCAGACCTTCTACTGTGGCATATAAATTGACAGGCTCCTATCAGACCTCTGTGGCAAGCAGCTGCTTGAGGGGGTATTTTTTTTTCAGATGCACGCAGGTGAGTTTCTCCTAAGAGAACTATATCCGCCTGAGAATCATACAAAAAGTGAAGAAACTCTGGTAGGTCCAAGAGAATACCATTGCAGTTCCAGAAGAAAATTTAAATATAATTTTTGTTAAGGGTTGGCTCCATGGCAAGATAGCAATGAAATAAATAATTGAAGGCTTTTAGGCCTACCGTGATTTTGCCAATAAGGCTCTGTGCATTTTGGTAGTCATTAACAAGTGTTTTTATTGTAAGTAGGACTCCAGAAATGTTAAAGTTTTTAAAAATCAGGAAGAGCTCCTGAAGGTCGTTAAAAATTGTTGCATCATAATGTTCACTGCCACGGGATGGTTGTGTGCGAGACAATGAGGTAGAAGATTTCTTTGTGGGTGCCAATTTTTCTTCATTAAGTGGTGGAGTTGTATTATTATCATCAGCCACACTTGCATATGAAATGTGTGATGAAACAGGTCTGCTGGTGTGCACTGGTTCAGATATAATAGTTGCTTTACTTCTGGCAGTGGGAGATTTTTCTTTTTTAGGGTAGAGGAACAGCCCTTATAATTAGCAGTATGGCCCATGCCACAATTAGCACACCTAGGTGGACAGTCTGCTTCTTGTCTGATACAATTTTGAGTGAGGTGTTCGCCAGCACATTTTACGCATCTTGGAAGGTTATAACAACCGCTTTGGGAGTGTCCATACCGCTGGCACGGGGTTGGGCTCCTGTTCGCTTTATAATTTTCAATTTTTATCTTTAAGCGAAATAGATCAGAAATGTTAAAAACTTTCTTATTTGCATCATTTTTAGTTAATTCAATGAGGAAAACTGGGATTAAACGTTTGATCTTTACTTCGTCGAAGCTGCGATATTTTTATCACATTAAAACCTAGTCCGGCTAGTTCATAATGAATTTCTTTAGTGCTTACATCTAGTGGGAGATTTTTTAGCACAACTTTCAGATTTTTGTCATTTGAAAGTTGATAAGTGTGAAATTGCAACTTATTCAAGTCAAAAAATTTTACAAACGCACGAAAATCATCTGCACATCGTGTTTGTATTCGAATGGAGTCACCTGAGCTTTTTGCAGTGAAACTTTCAACTGCAAGCTTTGTTAATTCTTTATGGGTGGAGGTCCAATTCTTGGGTGATTGAAGTGTGAGAGGAGGAATTTTTTCCCTTTTTTTATTTTCCTTCTATAGATCCCACCGGTGTCTCTTCCATGTCTGATTCAACAGGATCCAGATTTTCTTCTTCCAATACAGAAAATCGGGTTTTAGAAATAAAAGTGTTCTCGTTTGATAGGGAGAGAGCACGTTTGTACCCTTTCCTTTTTCTTTTTTAGCTTAGTTTGTTTATTATCAGAGTTTGTCATTTCAACAGTTTCTTCAGTTCGATTTTCACTTTGAATATTTATGTCAGTATTTGTCATAGGATTTAATTCAATATGCTGATTCCCTTCAGTGGTTTGTTCAAAAGGGATGTTTAATGCCATGTCTTCAGATTCATTAATGATTCTGAGGCAGGGATCAGAACATTCATGTTCATTGATTTCTTTTTCAATGTAGAATTTGTTCAGAACTGTCTTGTTATAATGAGCATGTATGTCTGGTGGAAGTCCATGAAACTATTTTAGTACTGGGATTTTATCTATAGTGTCATTTATATCATTTAGCAATTTTTTTTTTATCCATGAGAAATACACAAATTCGTGCATTAGAGTCAGTGAAAGAAATTTCAGAAATCGCTTGGTTGGTAGAGCTTTCCGTGTGGTCCGATTCACTCGGAAGCAGAAGAATACCTTCTCGTCTCTCCTCAGCAAGAGTTTCAATCTCTTCAGATTCATTCATATTAAGACTTTAATTAAATGTTCAATTTAGCCAAAAATATTATAGAACAAATGCAAAGTTAATAAATTTAATATTAGATAACTTTAACAGATAAATTTACCAGATCAGAACTAAGTTTATACCACTTTTACTAAAGTAAAGTTCGTTTAGTAAACAACACAACTATCGCAATTGTGCTAGAAGCAAGTACGAAATTACATTCAAAACTTAGCACTAGAAATACCTCTTCCGAGAATTTGTAACGCACATAAAATTCAGGATCTGGATAATACCAATCCCAAGAAAAATCACGCAGGAAAAAGAAGACACAATCTGTAAGTAACGATCAAAGTATGCATCACGAAACTGACAAATAAGATTTTTCAGTTGAATGCAGGCCAATCGGAAATCTTCACAACTAAGATAGTATCCTAATATCGATCAGTTGTCAGAGACTACCTGTCTAAGTGTGCACAATATATGGAAGCTATCTCCCCACCCTAACTCAAATGCTAACATTTTAAAGTAAAAGCCAAGCTACCAAAGGCTCCAGCGGGGTTTTATCCCGATCTCGCCTAAGGTTGTTAGGCAACTTAAGCAAAATATTAGCTAACAGTGAACTCGATTCAAGAGCAATTGAAAACATGACCGCTCACCTTTCTCTCTGCCAACGTCTCCCGGAGTCCCCATCTGAAATCCTTATCATCTTTTCCTTCCTCACCCCATCCCAGCTAAATCCTCGATTTCCAGGTGACGAAATAGAATTGTGAGTCGCTTGTCACAGGTTGAGCGCGCACTGATACGTTCGTTTCCAATTTGACGTCTTCACACGAGGGGACTTTCTTTTGCGGCGCAGAAGCAAGAATGTTGACTTTGTTACTCATTTTGGAAAAGCGTTTCGTATGCGATCAAAAATTCTGTCCTCCAAACCCATTTGTTATCGTTTGGCAGATACTCTCAAAATCGGCAATCATATTTAATAAGAAAAAATTTGATAAGAAATAAAATTTAATAAGAAATGAATTGCTTCTGCCACCACCACCTCTACTGAGTCATTTTTATATTTAATATATATTTATGGGTCATATATCAATTATCATTTTTTCCGTAAATTGATTCTGATTGCAATGTAAGAGGACAAAGAGAAATGGAAATTCATCCAGATCGAATCGTTACATCCAAACAAAATCGTCAATGAACCCTCAATGCAATCTCATATTCATCTTGCACACAGAGAGAGAGAACGAAAGCGTGAACGTGATCTATAACTGACCTAAAAAAAGTGTTTCTGAACTTGTCATACCTTCAGGAGGGGGGGGGGGGGGGGTTAGAGTTATATTTGAGGTGACGTAAAAAAATCCCTTAATGGCGAACGATTTAGTTTCCACTTAAAAGATAAAAGCATTCCTAATAAGAGCAATCTGCGGCCATTCGTGTTCTTCTTTTTCTCACATTTAAGATTTCTCGCATTGCGCATTCCTTGCAAAACGTTTAAAAGGCAGAAAAAAATCCCAAACGTATGCATTAGGCGATATTTCACACAATAAATTTGTGTTAAGAAGAGTTTGTTTATCTAGGAACCGCACTTTTTGGGAAAAAAATGGGCTAAATGATCAGGTGGCAAGGACCCCGAAGGCTCAGAGAAGGTTGGGGGAGGGAACCCACTGAAACAGCTGTTGGGAGACAGATGGTAGCCTCCTGTCAAGGCCATTTAGCGTGTTCTTTAACGTGCACAGGGTATGGCTCTGTCTCATACGGGCCACGGCTTAACGTCCCATATGACGGACGGCGGCCTTTCCAAGCCCATCGGTGTCCCATACTGACCGTGGGCAGGGCGGGGATTTGGACCAGCTGTAATTCGAACCAGGGAACTACAGATTATGAACCTGGCTCGAAACTAACGGAGCCCTCCCCACCCCCGCAATAAATTTGGATTAGGTGGATACTTGCCATAATATGTTGGAGAATATTTTCCGTAAAATCGACGGTTAAGCAAAAATCTAAAACTTTATTTAACATGAATAGTCTTATTTTTAGCCCCTATAAGTTCTACGAAAGTATTTCCAATAACTCACCTAAGCATATGCAAATTTTAACGAAATCAATTCAACGGATTTCTGCACCAATCTAATTTTCTAAAATCTCCATTCTCAAGTCCCTCCGATGTCCCAAGGTCAATCTCCTCGAGGCCACTCGTACAAATCGAAATGAAATCAATTCTCCCTCCTCAAGCAGCTGCTTGCCACAGTAGAAACTCTGTGAGGATGGCGAGACCTCAGCAGAAAGGCAACACATCCATGCCTTACCCGAGACTCGAACCTAGATGCTTTTAATTACACTAAAATATAAAGTTTCAATTTAATAACTTGAATCCTTGAGATACGAAAGAGCAAACCGTTTCTCGAGTCCACAGACTTCTAAAACCTTCGAAAACGAATTGAAATTCTCGACTTCATTTTCTTTTCCTCGACGTAATCCTTGTTTCTTACATTTCACGAGAAACTTAAAACTGGAAAAACGCTCCCCCCCCCCCCGAGAGCCACCACAAAATATTCCCCTCTACTTACACCAATATGGAATTCGATTCGAAATTCGGAAAATAAAAAAATCTTGCGTGAAGAAAAATGTAACTATCTGCGGAATATCCGAAATATTATGCAAATATCGTCGCAGAGAATTCCTTTGTACCTAGATGACGACACCTGTTTCGCGGCGACGCAAAACAATTTATTGGCCCAGACAAACCACGTGGTTTTCGATTCAGTCCTATTTTTCTCTATCATAAATTGTATAGGATGATGAAATACAAAAGGATTGATTGAATTAAAACTTCTTGTGAAAAGGTTCGTCAAAAAATGTCTCAGTTTTGAGTGAAGAAGTCCGCGCCTCTGATGGAAGAGATGCCGACTGATGGCAGACGAAAGAAATCTCCACCTGCCATCGGCATGGACTGACGGGAGGTTCTTTGTCGCGTGGAAAGGTGCGCTGAATCCAGTGGGTTTGAAACGGGCTAAGGATTAGCACGTAGAAGAGGGCTCGCGGATGCCTTTCGAAGCACGAGGGACTCGATGGTGCAAAAATGTTTCTTTCGAAAAATACCTTTTCTCATGAAACGAAGTTAAAACCAACACCTAAAACTTAAACAAAAAGTTTGGTGGCAACGTCAGAGATAAATATTTTCCAAATGAGCATTGAACGGTTGCAGAAAAAAAACATCGGAACAGCAGAACGCTGAACTAAGCTCGCGACAATCAATACTAGAGTTCAGTTGGCAGGCCAAAGAATAATGAATATTTGAGACTTCGTTGGGAACTTTCGTCTCTTCAATGATTTCATCTCCTTCCAAAGCTCAGTATTCAAATTTCCGTTTAGGGGGAAAATGGAGGGGGGAGGGAGTTGTTTTACCTCTGAGCGGCACTTTTCTGCATACAATAGGATCAATATCCAGTTCACAAGAACCCCAAAGACTCAGATAGCAGAAAGAAACCAACTAAAGAGTTGTTAGGAGAGAGATCGAAATCTTCCGTGAAGGCCACACGGTAACTTAAAGTCCCATCCGATGGACGGCGGCGTTTCCAAGTCTCAGTGGTGCCTCCTTTGTCGCCGAGGGCAGAGCGAAATTTAGCTGAAAAAAATCTTGACTGATCCCCGGTGGAGGCATTTGCTTCAGAGGGATAAAGTCTCCGAGTTTTAATTCGAAGCTTTTGCTGCGCAGAGTACGAAATTACCCATTGGAAGAAAACGGAACAAAAAGCAAAGGCACTGAATTGAAAGAAATCCTTTTTGGCGAAAGCAAGAGTGGTGGAGGAGGTGAAGGGGGGGGGGGGGCAACATCTGCCTGGTTGAGGTCATCGTCGCCAGGTGAGGTCACGTTCTGTCCACTGTGTCAGCGAATGAGGTGGTATCGTGTCTCCATGGAAACCAGTCGTCGAAATGCTAAGGAATGTCACGCGAAAGGGCGGGGGAAATTAAAATCAAAATGGCGTCGCTTCGGTGGAGAAGGCCAAGCGGTTGTTGTGCAGAAAGTGAGCGCCGACGAATCAGAGCGTGGCGCGAGGCAAGGGCTCGAACGCTCCAACTGCTCTCTTGTCGGAGGAGACCGGAAGCTCGTTTCGACAGACGAGGCCCTTGTCCTCCGCTGACGAGAAGAAACTGTTTCTGCACCACAGAACTAACAACGAAAGAAATGGCAAACTTTCTGCCCTCAACTATCGTCTTCATCGTCAGCCGTTGCCTAGCGAGTATTAACGGAAGAAGCCTGAAAAATCAGCATCTCTTCATCTAGGCACAATGAATTTTACCAACAGAGAGATCCTTCCATCTCCTCAATGTCACTTTTGAGGCAAAATGTCGCTTCGCTGTTTCGAATCTCCGAATCTGTCCATTGCCATTGGGAGATGAATGAAGGACATTCCTTCGGATCTCTCGTGCGGGCTGACTATTTGCCTCCACTCACACATAAAGAGACAGAGAGAAGCACGCACACTTCAAAATCCGACACTTCCCTTCACTTCTCAGTAATGGCCAAGTCTGATCTTTTCTTCATCATGAAACATTCGCATCGAGGCATTCATCTGATGAGAATCCAGGGCTCTAATGGAGAGAATGCCTCTCTGATCTTTTCTTCATCATGAAACATTTGCATCAAGGCATTCATTTCATGAGAATCCAGGGTTCTAATGGAGAGATTGCCTCTCTGATCTATTCTTCATCATGAAAAATTCGCATCGGGGCATTCATCTGATGAGAATCCAGGGTTCTAATGGAGAGAATGCTCGTGTGATCTTTTGTGTTTTTCCAAACGTTTGCATCGAGGCATTGATCTGATGAGAGAAGCTCCTCATTTGTCTCGTCTTGCACCATCTGCAGCCTCGAGATTTCCTCTGAGGTGAATTAATTCATGATGGTTTAGATGTTAAATTTCAAATACTATATTTGATACGGATTTTAAGTGATTTGTTTCGCATTCGTTCGACGCGTGAGCAGCAACTAAAGGCGTTAATGAAGTGACGAGAGAATTTCGAAAGCTATTCAATGCACTCAAGTGGAGTTGTAAATTCGTGTGATGCTGATAGGAAGATGACTTCGAAGCCCTGTTATTTCCAAAATAGGCTTTTTTATGGTGACAAGAGATATCGGAAAGATCCGAGTCAAATTGATCTCCATCTCGATTTGCAGCAAAATCAGATTTTTAGAGAATTATGGAAATTTAGACATGTAACAAATGCAAATGCAGTTCAAAGGTTTTGACCTGAAGAGTTAATTAAAACTTAATAAGGGTTATTTGGAGCCGTTTCATAAAATATATGTAAATTGCAGAAGTTTGTTTTAAGTCATTTTTCCGACATCGTCCCTTTTGTATCGGCAGTGGCTTTGCTGCTATTATAATGACGTAAGAGCTTCCACGACTCTTTTAAATATTTTGCTCTCATTTCCGGAAAATGGAGATTGATTTGATTGAGATTTTTATTTTCAGTTTCATTTTGCCATAAATTTTAGACGCAAGAGATTTTGTAATTTACCTTCTGAATCTTAAAGCGAGGAAGGGATTTGACATTTGCGTATTAAGAATTCCTGCAGAGACGATTTCCGAAACCAAATTAAACTGATCTTCGTTCTAATATAAAAACACGTTTACTAAAAAAATAATGAATACGCGTACATCTCGAAATTTATGTTGGATGTTATTACTGCACAAGTTGAAGGTGTGAGCGCTGCGCTTCCGTGTTCGAATGGAGGTCGTCTGTTCTTGAGAAAAATTTCTCCAAAACCGTCTGATCATCAATAAGACGGCGACGTCACCAACTGTTCAGGAATTTAGAATGATCAGATCTTTTCGTGTTCTTCCAAAAGCTAGAGGAGCCCATTTGAGGAACGTTGCTCTACCCAGGGGTCGGGAACCTTTTCAGGGAAAACAGACAAAACAGCAAAAAAAAAAAGATAAACTGACAAATTTTGAGAGCCGCAAATTATAATATTTATTGGGTGAAGAGAAAGATCATTTCATTAACAAAAATAAAACCTTAACGTATAATTTCAAAATTGGTGTTTTCAAGTTTATGCGATGAAAGAATTGAAAAGAACTGTTAAAAAAATCTGCCATTCATGAGGGCGACTTTTGAGTTTCAATCTTCTCGACCAACTTAAGAAAATTTAGAATGCATTAAGAAACAGCAGTACCAAGCGGAAAACAACGGTTCTCGTCAGATCACCGAAGTTAAGCACACTTTGGCCGCGGTCAGTACTTGGAAGGGTGACCACCTGGTGCAAAGTCAGTACTTGGAAGGGTAACCACCTGGTGCAAAGTCAGTACTTGGGAGGGTAATCACCGCGTGCAGTTGGCTAAAATAAAAATCTGCTGAGGATCCTCACAGATCCTTCTACTAGGGCGTATTAAACTGACAAGCCTCCTGCCAGACTTCTGTGGCAAGCAGCTGCTTGAGGAGGTTTTTATTTTTATCATTAAGAACATTTGAATTGCATCAATACTTCAGACTATCGTCTGCCAACCTGCCTTGTTTCTAATGAAAATCATTGAAGAATTTTTAGAGTTGAATGTTGAACCGAAAAATCGTCAAAGCCCTTTTCAAGAGTGGCCAGTGCCGCATATGGATTGCGACCAGAGCTCTGAACGAAGAGTTATGGAACCAGATCGCCTCTATCTCTTCCCGCATTCCTCTCTTCAAGAAGAACAATTCCTTTCGTCAAGAGCCCTTTTCAAGAGTGGCCAGTGCCGCATATGGATTGCGACCAGAGCTCTGAACGAAGAGTTATGGAACCAGATCGCTTCTATCTCTTCCCGCATTCCTCTCTTCAAGAAGAACATTTCCTTTCGTCAAGATCCCTTTTCAAGAGTGGCCAGTGCCGCATATGGATTAGCGACCAGAGCTCTGAACGAAGAGTTATGGAACCAGATCGCCTCTATCTCTTCCCGCATTCCTCTCTTCAAGAAGAACAATTCCTTTCGTCAAGAGCCCTTTTCAAGAGTGGCCAGTGCCGCATATGGATTGCGACCAGAGCTCTGAACGAAGAGTTATGGAACCAGATCGCCTCTATCTCTTCCCGCATTCCTCTCTTCAAGAAGAACAATTCCTTTCGTCAAGAGCCCTTTTCAAGAGTGGCCAGTGCCGCATATGGATTGCGACCAGAGCTCTGAACGAAGAGTTATGGAACCAGATCGCTTCTATCTCTTCCCGCATTCCTCTCTTCAAGAAGAACATTTCCTTTCGTCAAGATCCCTTTTCAAGAGTGGCCAGTGCCGCATATGGATTAGCGACCAGAGCTCTGAACGAAGAGTTATGGAACCAGATCGCCTCTATCTCTTCCCGCATTCCTCTCTTCAAGAAGAACAATTCCTTTCGTCAAGAGCCCTTTTCAAGAGTGGCCAGTGCCGCATATGGATTGCGACCAGAGCTCTGAACGAAGAGTTATGGAACCAGATCGCCTCTATCTCTTCCCGCATTCCTCTCTTCAAGAAGAACAATTCCTTTCGTCAAGAGCCCTTTTCAAGAGTGGCCAGTGCCGCATATGGATTGCGACCAGAGCTCTGAACGAAGAGTTATGGAACCAGATCGCCTCTATCTCTTCCCGCATTCCTCTCTTCAAGAAGAACATTTCCTTTCGTCAAGAGCCCTTTTCAAGAGTGGCCAGTGCCGCATATGGATTGCGACCAGAGCTCTGAACAAAGAGTTATGGAACCAGATCGCCTCTATCTCTTCCCGCATTCCTCTCTTCAAGAAGAACATTTCCTTTCGTCAAGATCCCTTTTCAAGAGTGGCCAGTGCCGCATATGGATTGCGACCAGAGCTCTGAATGAAGAGTTATGGAACCAGATCGCCTCTATCTCTTCCCGCATTCCTCTCTTCAAGAAGAACATTTCCTTTCGTCAAGAGCCCTTTTCAAGAGTGGCCAGTGCCGCATATGGATTGCGACCAGAGCTCTGAACGAAGAGTTATGGAACCAGATCGCCTCTATCTCTTCCCGCATTCCTCTCTTCAAGAAGAACAATTCCTTTCGTCAAGAGCCCTTTTCAAGAGTGGCCAGTGCCGCATATGGATTGCGACCAGAGCTCTGAACGAAGAGTTATGGAACCAGATCGCCTCTATCTCTTCCCGCATTCCTCTCTTCAAGAAGAACATTTCCTTTCGTCAAGAGCCCTTTTCAAGAGTGGCCAGTGCCGCATATGGATTGCGACCAGAGCTCTGAACGAAGAGTTATGGAACCAGATCGCCTCTATCTCTTCCCGCATTCCTCTCTTCAAGAAGAACATTTCCTTTCGTCAAGAGCCCTTTTCGAGAGTGGCCAGTGCCGCATATGGATTGCGACCAGAGCTCTGAACGAAGAGTTATGGAACCAGATCGCCTCTATCTCTTCCCGCATTCCTCTCTTCAAGAAGAACATTTCCTTTCGTCAAGATCCCTTTTCAAGAGTGGCCAGTGCCGCATATGGATTGCGACCAGAGCTCTGAATGAAGAGTTATGGAACCAGATCGCCTCTATCTCTTCCCGCATTCCTCTCTTCAAGAAGAACATTTCCTTTCGTCAAGAGCCCTTTTCAAGAGTGGCCAGTGCCGCATATGGATTGCGACCAGAGCTCTGAACGAAGAGTTATGGAACCAGATCGCCTCTATCTCTTCCCGCATTCCTCTCTTCAAGAAGAACAATTCCTTTCGTCAAGAGCCCTTTTCAAGAGTGGCCAGTGCCGCATATGGATTGCAACCAGAGCTCTGAACGAAGAGTTATGGAACCAGATCGCCTCTATCTCTTCCCGCATTCCTCTCTTCAAGAAGAACATTTCCTTTCGTCAAGAGCCCTTTTCAAGAGTGGCCAGTGCCGCATATGGATTGCGACCAGAGCTCTGAACGAAGAGTTATGGAACCAGATCGCCTCTATCTCTTCCCGCATTCCTCTCTTCAAGAAGAACATTTCCTTTCGTCAAGAGCCCTTTTCAAGAGTGGCCAGTGCCGCATATGGATTGCGACCAGAGCTCTGAACGAAGAGTTATGGAACCAGATCGCCTCTATCTCTTCCCGCATTCCTCTCTTCAAGAAGAACATTTCCTTTCGTCAAGATCCCTTTTCAACAGTGGCCAGTGCCGCATATGGATTAGCGACCAGAGCTCTGAACGAAGAGTTATGGAACCAGATCGCCTCTATCTCTTCCCGCATTCCTCTCTTCAAGAAGAACAATTCCTTTCGTCAAGAGCCCTTTTCAAGAGTGGCCAGTGCCGCATATGGATTGCGACCAGAGCTCTGAACGAAGAGTTATGGAACCAGATCGCCTCTATCTCTTCCCGCATTCCTCTCTTCAAGAAGAACATTTCCTTTCGTCAAGAGCCCTTTTCAAGAGTGGCCAGTGCCGCATATGGATTGCGACCAGAGCTCTGAACGAAGAGTTATGGAACCAGATCGCCTCTATCTCTTCCCGCATTCCTCTCTTCAAGAAGAACATTTCCTTTCGTCAAGAGCCCTTTTCAAGAGTGGCCAGTGCCGCATATGGATTGCGACCAGAGCTCTGAACGAAGAGTTATGGAACCAGATCGCCTCTATCTCTTCCCGCATTCCTCTCTTCAAGAAGAACATTTCCTTTCGTCAAGAGCCCTTTTCAAGAGTGGCCAGTGCCGCATATGGATTGCGACCAGAGCTCTGAACGAAGAGTTATGGAACCAGATCGCCTCTATCTCTTCCCGCATTCCTCTCTTCAAGAAGAACAATTCCTTTCGTCAAGAGCCCTTTTCAAGAGTGGCCAGTGCCGCATATGGATTGCGACCAGAGCTCTGAACGAAGAGTTATGGAACCAGATCGCCTCTATCTCTTCCCGCATTCCTCTCTTCAAGAAGAACATTTCCTTTCGTCAAGATCCCTTTTCAAGAGTGGCCAGTGCCGCATATGGATTAGCGACCAGAGCTCTGAACGAAGAGTTATGGAACCAGATCGCCTCTATCTCTTCCCGCATTCCTCTCTTCAAGAAGAACAATTCCTTTCGTCAAGAGCCCTTTTCAAGAGTGGCCAGTGCCGCATATGGATTGCGACCAGAGCTCTGAACGAAGAGTTATGGAACCAGATCGCCTCTATCTCTTCCCGCATTCCTCTCTTCAAGAAGAACATTTCCTTTCGTCAAGAGCCCTTTTCAAGAGTGGCCAGTGCTGCATATGGATTGCGACCAGAGCTCTGAACGAAGAGTTATGGAACCAGATCGCCTCTATCTCTTCCCGCATTCCTCTCTTCAAGAAGAACATTTCCTTTCGTCAAGAGCCCTTTTCAAGAGTGGCCAGTGCCGCATATGGATTGCGACCAGAGCTCTGAACGAAGAGTTATGGAACCAGATCGCCTCTATCTCTTCCCGCATTCCTCTCTTCAAGAAGAACATTTCCTTTCGTCAAGAGCCCTTTTCAAGAGTGGCCAGTGCCGCATATGGATTAGCGACCAGAGCTCTGAACGAAGAGTTATGGAACCAGATCGCCTCTATCTCTTCCCGCATTCCTCTCTTCAAGAAGAACATTTCCTTTCGTTATTTTCGTCCCCGAAAAGGCGCAGAATCCAAAAAGTTCCAGAAAAAGAAGTGAAAGCTGAAGGGTGGAGGACGGAGCTTAATAAATTATAAACTTCCGATATTATAATTCCAATAATTGTATACTTAAATTTAAATGTGGTGCATTTGAATGGTTTGCTTTTGTATTCATTGAAGCCAGAGAATAATTCGGAAGACAACTCTCTTTAAAGATGGAGATCACGCAAATTGGAAGGAGAAAATCCTGAAAAGGGGACGACGATGAGGAATTTATTTTTTGAAACAGGTGAACGTATTGCTCAATGCAATTAAAATCTTAAGTTGAAAAATAAGATTTTTATGGGAAAACGACTCTCGTGACGAAATTAAAATTTAAATAAAATTTCTTGACATCATTATTTTCAGGAAGTTTCATACCTGGAACGAGACCAGATTCCACAGTAAAATAAATGGGGGGGCGGAGAAACTCAACTAATCCGGGAAAAATAAAAGACAGGGCCAAGAGCGTGCATTTGCATCGCAATGTAATATTGGGGGGTGGAGTGGGGGGGCATCACCCTTCCCTTTCACTTGAACCCTGCCTGTGGTCTTTTCGCGACTATGGCAGTCCTTATATCAGGTGATCGAGATCGATATTTGGCTGCGTGAGCGCGATCCCCCAAAAGAATCTCGTCTCGTGGGTGGTGGAAACGCCCCTTTGCAGTCGACGACACATTCAGATGGACAAGACGTCATCCGAAGACCGAGCGGAATTCTTTGAACCACTGAGGGAGTGTCCACGTGAAGCGGACCAAAAACTGGGATTTTTGGCCTATATGCCTTTTATCCCTAGGTAAAGACAATTAGAAAAGATGTCTAATGAAGAAAAAACGAAGAAAATCGTCCAGATGCAAAAATGAAATTTTCCAGAGCAAGAACCAGAGCATGCTTTCTGGAGAGCAAGAATATCACTAAGAGACCAGGGAGCATGAGAAAAATTGTGATTTTTTTCTATAGGAAAGGTGCATATTCTGTCGTTCTAGTTCATAATGATTGCATTGAATAATAAAGTGAAACGTTGATTGAACGTCTTGGCAGAAAGGACAAAGAGGTGTCTCGGAAAGGTTACTTGAAAAGGAAAGCACTGAGAGGAGCAACCTCACCTCGAAGACGACAAAGGAGCATTTCCGAGGAACGTGAGGTATACGTGATCGTCCTTTTGGGTTGAAATCTCTCGAGATGTGATAATCGTGTGCCATAATTTGAAGAATTCCACTCAGCTCCTAGAGTTCGGCGAATATATTTGGAAGCAGCTGCTAAAGCATCTTCTAAATAAAAAAGGGGAAGAACTAGCTGCTTGAGGAATTGAAGCTCCAATTTTAGCTTGGTCTGTCTGCCTTTTCATTAATGTTGATACCATGATGTCCAGGAAACCAGATGAATTGTAAACTAGTAACAATTCTACACGTTTCCATAATTTAATTATGGAGAGCTAAAATTGCAGAATGAGATTGAGAGGAGATATTGAGTAGTCCGGAGAGAAATGATTTGCTGTCGGTTAAAATGATGTAGTCCTTAGCCTCGCTAGAGTATTGTTTTAAAGCAATTCGAATAGCTTCAGCTTCCGCGCTGAAATTGGAGAAAATATGATGACGACTGATAGCCACATTCACTTGCAATTGTGAACATATGATGCCTAATCCAACGCCATTGAGGGATTTGGATGCGGCTGTTCCAATAATTATGCTCTTATGCCATTGATTACTTCGGATCAAGTTGAAATCATGCAAAATGGTACAAAGAGGATTATCCAAGGAATGTTGAAAGGGGAACTTATGAGTTGTAATCAGTATCTGAGGAGTAGACCAAGGAGAGCGATTTAACTTTCTGGAAGAGGGCTCGTCGTCAGGGATCTGAGAGGCTGTCATTAGGTTATTAGCTACGAGAAAGAATGGTCTTTGCGAAGACTTCCATTTATAATGATCGAGATAATGCGGTGCTTGACATGCATTGCGAAAAGATGAGGCATACGGGGAGCAACGTTCTTTCAAAATTATTTTGGTTGCCATCAGGTGAGCAGCTATATTCAAAGGTAGAGTTGATGTTAGTGCATAGAGAATGGGAGAGGTGTAGCTCGGGGAAGTCCAGTGGCTGCTCGTACGGCAGCATGATAAATTGGATTCATAATGTTCCATTTTGATTGTGGAGCAGAAGATAGAAAATGACCACAGTATAAAAGCTTTGCACGTAAAGTGGCGTTTGTAATTGCAAGGAGTGCGGCATTAGGTATATGATGTTTCTTAGCAGCAATACCTCGCATGACGTTGAGAATTTTTTGGCCGGATTTACAGAGATTTAAAAAATGATTCTTCAAGGAACCTGTTTCCTGAAGATGAACTCCTAGGATTTTTATTGTATTCACGCATGGAATGGGTAAATCATGCAGGTACAGAGGAGATCTTATTTCCTTCTTTCTCCGGGTTACAAGCATGGCCGAACTCTTTAGAGCTGAAAAGGACAAACCCCAAGATTTAGACCACTCAGCAATAAGTAAAAGATTTTCCCGACATCTTTTAAAAAGAGAATGAGAATTGGCACCCGAGCCAAAGAGGATGACGTCATCAGCATATATGGATATGGTGAAATTATTAGATATTCGGCTCGGTAGATCAGATAAAAAAACGTTAAACAAGGAAGGTGAGAGCACGCTACCTTGAGGAATGCCAATAGTTGAATACTGTGTGTCCGAAAAGCGTCCACGCCAACGAGTCCGAAATCTTCGATTCATCAGATAATTCGTAAACCATTTGTGGCAATTACCTTTAATTCCAATTTGAAGAAGTTTATGAAGAGCAGGAATGGACACAGAATCATATGCTCGTTGAATATCTAAGTGCAAAATGATCGCAACATGCTTACGTTGGAGAGTTTCATTAATATTTAGTAGTAAAGGAGATAATGCATGCCCTGTACCTTGAAAAGGAACTGAACCATGAATCTCAGTCGGAAGAAACGATGTGTTAATTAGAATCCATGATAGGCGTGACCAAATCATACGTTCGAAAATCTTGATCATGATTGATGTTAATGCGATAGGTCTATATGATTTAATGTCAGTTCCATCTTTACCTGGTTTTTTGATGGGAATAAGGGTGGACATCATCCAGGATTGAGGAATAATCCCAATTGACCATATTTGATTAAAGGTGATCAGTAATTGTTCCAAATGGTTGTCAGGAATCTTCTTAATCGTGGTTGCCGAGATGTTTTTCATTTTCGTTGTATAGCACGTTTTAATTCTGATCTGTTAAAAGGCAAATCCAGGATTGAGGAGAAATCAAATCCAGAAGGAGAGATTCCCGGATGCTGTAATACAGGAGCAGCCATTGCCCATTGAGTGGCAATCGCCATTGAGTGGCAAATAAATTAGTTTGTTCCTGAGGTTGGACAAAAATTGTAGAATTATGAATGAGGAGATTCGTGGATGTTAAAGAAGGAGATCGTAGAAGATCTTGAAGTCGACGATAGTGTGAGAAGATGTTGGTAGATGATCGAATAATGATGGATATGCGATGCCAGTATATCTGTTTTTCACGTGAAATGGTAGATTTAAGTTTAGCTACACTGTGTTTATATTTTATCCAGTCAGACTTGAGCAAAGAAGATGGAGCGATGAATAATTTTCGATGTTTTTTGCCAACGCTTTTTGGCATTTTGAATTCCACCATGGAGTCAACGATTTTTTTATAATTTCTGCGAGTGATAATGGCGGCTTCCGCTACCAAAAGGATTTGCTTTTCAAAATCGTCGTAACAAGTAATAGCAGATAAATCAGTGTTCTCCAAGAATCGTTGAAAAGAACTATAATCAATTTGTTTGTTTAAAAGGAAGGATTCTACATGCTACAAAGAAGAAGTATTATGATGGAAAATCTGATGAGAATAGGATGGTGATCCCTTCCCCATGTCGAAGGGATGGCACGCCAGGAGCTGTCTAAAAATATATTGTCAGAACAGAAGGTTAAGTCGATACATGACGAAGTTAAGAAACTTCGTCTTGTGATTGCACCAGAATTCAATAAGCTCATAGATGAATTTTGAAGCCATGAGGCAATATGGATTCCGGGGGTGGAAGAAAAAGATGAACCCCATAGTGGATGATGGGCATTAAAGTCTCCGCCAATCAGTGAAATCTGAGGTAGCGCAGATTCCAGATATTTAAGAATGTTTATACCATAATTGGCATCCGGGATATAGACATTAACAATTACGAATGATTTGTGAAGGAAAAATAATTCAATTGCCATGAATCCTCCTGAGAAACAAGATGGATCATCTGGAATGTTGAGTAAGTGGCTGGAGCAAGAAGCTTTAACAGCAATCATGAGGCCATCACAACCAAGTCCATTAACACGATCTTTACGATAAATGACATAATTAGGAATATTAAAATGACAAACAGAATCAAACCAAGTTTCCTGTAACAAAATGACATCCGGGCAAAAAGAAGAAATTCCAAGCAACAGGAGAGAGCAATTTTCTCGAAGGCTTCTGGCATTCCATTGAAGAATTTGTAGACACATCAAGAAAAGCAAAAAAAGGAGAAACGGGGGAAGAAAAAATCTATTTCTTCTCTTTAGACTTACGTTTTCCATTTTGAGGAACATAAGGACTCCCAAGAAAATCCATAGCGGAAAAGTTATTGATGGGATCATCGGGGTCCTGTGGAACATTGATGTCCGTAGTAGAAGTAGAAGGTTGTGCAAATTGCAATTGTGCAGGTCGTAGTAAAGGAGTAGATATATTCATTGTCGAACTCTGATCCGGATTACTCAAACTTGAGGACGTTTTCAGAGAAGCATCCATATCCATGGCAATTTGTGCAGAAGATATGTCTTGAGGATTAAGTGATTCAGAAATAGGTGCAATCTCAATTCTGCTTTGGGTAGCTGTGTCATTCTGTCTTGGCAATTCCGGGGTGAAGGAGGAGAACACGACTGATAAACGCTTCTCGAATTCAGACAGAGCCTTTTCTATTAACGACGTGATAAGATGCGATATCCCATTGTACATTTCTGCGAGTTGTAGTAACATCCGGTGGAGGCGTTAGATTTTTCCGGGTTGTAGATCATAGGTCTGTCTTGAGGGTAATATGGCCGCTCGAGCTGCGATATATGTAGTACGTCTGGTACATTTATAGTTGAGAAGAGTGGTTTCGAGTTGGCGCTTCGGACACTGAAGGGAGGTGGCTTCATGCGAATCGCTACATAAACAACAATGTAGTTCAGAAGATGTACAAGAGGTAGCAGGATGTTCCTCTCCACATCGGGAACATCGAGGTTCGCTTCGACAGGTTTTCTTTCCGTGTCCAAACTGCAACAGTTATCACACTGTCGTGGTCTATCTATGAAAAGGGTGCGGTGATGTATTTCCCACCACAGAATTATTTCGTGGGGCATTTGTTGATCAACAATTGTTATTAACACATTTGGTAAGGGAGACATTGTGTTGCCACCGCGTTTGAAAAAACGACGAATCGAATAAATACGATGACCTTGAATTGATAGTTCCGTAAATAAGTCATCGATAGAGATTTCGGTATCAATGTTGCGAAGGAGAAATTTAGTTGTTAATGATTCTGTCAGGATTTCATGCTCAACTGGAGTATTTAATATTTGTGTGATATTTAGTAACTCAAGGGTGCATTCAAAGGAAGTTGGTGTGATTATCAAATCGTTCGTCTTAGTGCGTTTGACGATTAAAATATCTTCTGGGTTTGAAAGTTGAGCTGTCAGCTGCTGCTTCAAGAAATTAGGTTTAGCCGTGGACATGGGCTTCGAAATACCTTTTATCCTAATAGAGAAAGATGTGCATCCATTTGATTTAGCATAAGATAACAGATCAGAGTTATTCATAAACGTTTTCGAATATAGTGACTGAAACTGTTGCTGCATTGCAGAGCTGTCATTACGTAAACGTTTTGACCCTCCAGACGGATCATCCATTTTGGAAAGAAAAAATTAAAGTACACGAAGAAAATGCTGCGTGAAGTGCAGAAATTCCACACCAAGTCTGTCGAAAAGTCTTTAGACACAGACGAAAAAAAAAAAAATCGCACAGACCTGAAAAGCTCCGAAAAATAACCACACCTAGGGAGAAGAAAAGTAAGGACGCTCCCTCACATAGTACACTCACTACCGAAGAGAGAAAAAATAATATCAGCACCAGCGTAGATTATCAACGACACCAGAACTTCAAGAAGCGATTCTCTGCTCCAAGCACACCTCTTCAGACCACTGCCAATCAGCGCTTCTTTAAACGTCGACACATTTTTTTTTTTTATTTTGTTTATTCATTCGCTTATTAGACAAAAGTATTTCTCCACTCAACGGGAATATGCAAATCGAATGAAACAGATCACTCGGGGAGGGGGGGGGGTGCAAATCGAAGGAAACAGATCACTCGGAAGGGGGGGGGGGAATATGCAAATCGAAGGAAACAGATCACTCGGAAGGGGAATATGCAAATCGAAGGAAACAGATCACTCGGGGAGGGGAGGGGGTGCAAATCGAAGGAAACAGATCACTCGGAAGGGGAATATGCAAATCGAAGAAAACAGATCAGTAGAAAGGGGAATATGCAAATCGAAGAAAACAGATCAGTAGAAAGGGGAATATGCAAATCGAAGGAAACAGGTCATTGGGGGGATACGCAAATCGAAGGAAACAGCTCACTGGAGGATGCTGGATGGCATCCTCGGAAACGGAGGATAATTGCAACTCGTAAAGAAAGAAGAAAATGGAAGGGGGAGGGGGAGGGAGGAGGAGAGCTGACGTTGTTTGCAAAGTTTTTTGGTAGAATATTTTTGACCCGAGAAAGCACTTGAAAGAGTGGCATTTTGTAAGGGAAGAGGAAACACCCAAAAGGGGAACCTGAAACATTAGAATCCATGAACACGGAGAGAAAGAAAGAAATGTAAACGGGAGATGATTCTGGATGAAATCTATTGGATGGGGATATAGGAAATTGAGTGGATGTTGCTCGTGACGAAGTTCGCTTCAAATAATTCGCCTCGAATCTTTCAGGTTCCGCTTAGAATTCCAAGCAGAAGGGAATTTCGATTTTTGATGGGCACAGGAGCAAATAACGAAAATTAATTTTCCGGAAGAGCCCTATTCGCATTGTTTCCTTCCCACAAAAGAATCCGTTTCCTGCCCACAAAAGAATCCGTTTCCTTCCCACAAAAGAATCCGTTTCTTTCCCACAAAAGAATCGGTTTCCTTCCCACAAAAGAATCCGTTTCCATTCCACCATTTAGAAGAGGCTTTGTCGCTGCTTAGAGAAGAAGGAACTAGGAGGAATCAAATTCACGGCCAACCGATTGTTAACATTAGCAAAATACTTTCATTTCAATGAGCACGATATTCTCCTATTTTGCATTTCAGATTCGGATTCAATCGAAAAAGCACAACCAGGGCCAGGCATTATCTTTTCTCTTCATCCTCCTCCTCCTCCTCCTCCTCCTCTGAACAGAGATGTACCATCGAATACGACCGCGAATTGATAAAACTAAAGAGCTAACGAAAGCGACGCCCCAGCCCAATGAATTTGCACAATTTCATTAGACTACGGCTCTATTGAGATTTCAGCAATTGGTTAGGGGGAGGGCGGGTCGAATTCTGACGCGTCTCTTTTCCCTGCGATTCCATTGACAACACTCCTTTTTTCGTCTGCTCCACCCTCGTATTATTAGAATGAGAGATTTTCACTTGGAGCGGGATTTTCGGCGTCGGATCTTTTTCGCGTTGATCTGTAACAATGGATTCTCTGCTCTCATTCTCAAAAGGATATTTATAACAATAATAATTCATTATCCTTCATATACGATACAAAAACATGCTTCTTTGAAGGTGCTACTCACGAAAATAATTTATATGTATGTGAGGAGGAAAAAAAACACACACACAAAACACTAAATGTACAAATGCATAAGAAGACACAAGAGCCCACAGCTCAACCAAATACACTTAGATTGGCATATATGCGAGCCTGTGACCTTGCAAGCTGGATATGATTTTATTTAATCATCTTTTACTATAAAATTAAAATGCAAAGTTAAAATGTAAATGAAGCATATTGTTACGACAGATGATTGTGCTACAATGGGCTGATGTCAGACAATTATGTTATCAACTGTTTAGAACGAAAATGCTTTGAATTATAAGGTTCGTGAGTTGGGTTGTTTTACCTCTGAGCGGCACTTTTTTGCACACCATGGGCTAAATGGCCAGGTCACATGGACCCCGAAGGCTCAGAGAAGGTTGGGGGAGGGGACCCACTGGAACAGCTGTTGGGAGACAGATGGTAGCCTCCCATCAAGGCCATCCAGCGTGTTCTTTAACGTGCAAAGGGTATGGCTCTCCCGCACACGGGCCACGGCTTAACGTCCCATCCGACGGACGGCGGCCTTTCCAAGCCCATCGGTGTCCCCTACTGACCGTGGGCAGGGCGGGGAATTTTGCGGAGATAAATCTCAACGCTGATCCAGCTGGGACTCGAACCTGTGAACTACAGATTACGAGCCTGGCGCGCTACCGACTGAGCCACCCCCGCCCCAAAGGTTCGTGAAGGAAAACAAAAATGTGAAGTGGCGTAGTGAAGAAATAAGGATATATTTTATTAAGTTAGTGTTGTGTGATACAACGTAAGAAGACTGTTAACATTTCATTCAAGATGAGCACGGTTACGGTGGTGAAAGAGATTCAACAGTAAAATCACTTTTGCGTCCTCTATCAGGAGAGACCAACGTTAGATTTTTCGCATCTATAAGGTATGAAGCATTATTAAGGTAGTCCTTTAATACAAATGAAATTCAATATAAATTGGTTTGTATGTTGGATGTTACAAAGTAATAGGTTCTATTTAGTCATAGGAACTGAATATGGACAGCACTGTGGTTTAAACATTGAAAATTAGTTTTATGGTTTGACTTTATACTAAGAGGAATAGAAATACTTGTGTTTAGATAAGATTGTTTAATATGTATAATTTTTGTGCCTTTGTAGTAAATTACTTCATTCATACCTTAGTTTTGTACACATATATACTATTTTTTTGAACTCACGCTAAGTTTTCATCTGTTTGAATTAATAATAATATCTTTAATGTCAGACATGCTTCACAACCAAATCTTGAATTGCTTATAGTAGGGGTTCTCAACGTGGGGTACGCGATGAATTTTTTTGGGGTACGCCGTGAGAGCTCAAAAGTCGCTAGATCTAGTAACAAAGTAAAAATAACCATTGTTATACTATAACTATAGTTTTATCTATCTATACAAGGGGTACGCCAGTTACATACACATTTCCAGGGGGGTACGTGAAGCATAAAAGGATGAGAACCACTGATATATATGTTTTATTTTATTTCCATTGTTATACTATAACTATAGATTTATCTATCTATACAAGGGGTACGCCAGTTACATACACATTTCCAGGGGGGTACGTGAAGCATAAAAGGATGAGAACCACTGATATATATGTTGTATTTTATTTCCATTGTTATACTATAACTATAGATTTATCTATCTATACAAGGGGTACGCCAGTTACATACACATTTCCAGGGGGGTACGTGAAGCATAAAAGGATGAGAACCACTGATATATATGTTTTATTTTATTCCCATTGTTATACTATAACTATAGTTTTATCTATCTATACAAGGGGTACGCCAGTTACATACACATTTCCAGGGGGGTACGTGAAGCATAAAAGGATGAGAACCACTGATATATATGTTTTATTTTATTTCCATTGTTATACTATAACTATAGTTTTATCTATCTATACAAGGGGTACGCCAGTTACATACACATTTCCAGGGGGGTACGTGAAGCATAAAAGGATGAGAACCACTGATATATATGTTTTATTTTATTTCCATTGTTATACTATAACTATAGTTTTATCTATCTATACAAGGGGTACGCCAGTTACATACACATTTCCAGGGGGGTACGTGAAGCATAAAAGGATGAGAACCACTGATATATATGTTTTATTTTATTTCCATTGTTATACTATAACTATAGTTTTATCTATCTATACAAGGGGTACGCCAGTTACATACACATTTCCAGGGGGGTACGTGAAGCATAAAAGGATGAGAACCACTGATATATATGTTTTATTTTATTTCCATTGTTATACTATAACTATAGTTTTATCTATCTATACAAGGGGTACGCCAGTTACATACACATTTCCAGGGGGGTACGTGAAGCATAAAAGGATGAGAACCACTGATATATATGTTTTATTTTATTTCCATTGTTATACTATAACTATAGTTTTATCTATCTATACAAGGGGTACGCCAGTTACATACACATTTCCAGGGGGGTACGTGAAGCATAAAAGGATGAGAACCACTGATATATATGTTTTATTTTATTTCCATTGTTATACTATAACTATAGTTTTATCTATCTATACAAGGGGTACGCCAGTTACATACACATTTCCAGGGGGGTACGTGAAGCATAAAAGGATGAGAACCACTGATATATATGTTTTATTTTATTTCCATTGTTATACTATAACTATAGTTTTATCTATCTATACAAGGGGTACGCCAGTTACATACACATTTCCAGGGGGGTACGTGAAGCATAAAAGGATGAGAACCACTGATATATATGTTTTATTTTATTTCCATTGTTATACTATAACTATAGTTTTATCTATCTATACAAGGGGTACGCCAGTTACATACACATTTCCAGGGGGGTACGTGAAGCATAAAAGGATGAGAACCACTGATATATATGTTTTATTTTATTTCCATTGTTATACTATAACTATAGTTTTATCTATCTATACAAGGGGTACGCCAGTTACATACACATTTCCAGGGGGGTACGTGAAGCATAAAAGGATGAGAACCACTGATATATATGTTTTATTTTATTTCCATTGTTATACTATAACTATAGTTTTATCTATCTATACAAGGGGTACGCCAGTTACATACACATTTCCAGGGGGGTACGTGAAGCATAAAAGGATGAGAACCACTGATATATATGTTTTATTTTATTTCCATTGTTATACTATAACTATAGTTTTATCTATCTATACAAGGGGTACGCCAGTTACATACACATTTCCAGGGGGGTACGTGAAGCATAAAAGGATGAGAACCACTGATATATATGTTTTATTTTATTTCCATTGTTATACTATAACTATAGTTTTATCTATCTATACAAGGGGTACGCCAGTTACATACACATTTCCAGGGGGGTACGTGAAGCATAAAAGGATGAGAACCACTGATATATATGTTTTATTTTATTTCCATTGTTATACTATAACTATAGTTTTATCTATCTATACAAGGGGTACGCCAGTTACATACACATTTCCAGGGGGGTACGTGAAGCATAAAAGGATGAGAGCCACTGATATATATGTTTTATTTTATTCCCATTGTTATACTATAACTATAGTTTTATCTATCTATACAAGGGGTACGCCAGTTACATACACATTTCCAGGGGGGTACGTGAAGCATAAAAGGATGAGAACCACTGATATATATGTTTTATTTTATTTCCATTGTTATACTATAACTATAGTTTTATCTATCTATACAAGGGGTACGCCAGTTACATACACATTTCCAGGGGGGTACGTGAAGCATAAAAGGATGAGAACCACTGATATATATGTTTTATTTTATTCCCATTGTTATACTATAACTATAGTTTTATCTATCTATACAAGGGGTACGCCAGTTACATACACATTTCCAGGGGGGTACGTGAAGCATAAAAGGATGAGAGCCACTGATATATATGTTTTATTTTATTCCCATTGTTATACTATAACTATAGTTTTATCTATCTATACAAGGGGTACGCCAGTTACATACACATTTCCAGGGGGGTACGTGAAGCATAAAAGGATGAGAACCACTGATATATATGTTTTATTTTATTTCCATTGTTATACTATAACTATAGTTTTATCTATCTATACAAGGGGTACGCCAGTTACATACACATTTCCAGGGGGGTACGTGAAGCATAAAAGGATGAGAACCACTGATATATATGTTTTATTTTATTTCCATTGTTATACTATAACTATAGTTTTATCTATCTATACAAGGGGTACGCCAGTTACATACACATTTCCAGGGGGGTACGTGAAGCATAAAAGGATGAGAACCACTGATATATATGTTTTATTTTATTTCCATTGTTATACTATAACTATAGTTTTATCTATCTATACAAGGGGTACGCCAGTTACATACACATTTCCAGGGGGGTACGTGAAGCATAAAAGGATGAGAACCACTGATATATATGTTTTATTTTATTTCCATTGTTATACTATAACTATAGTTTTATCTATCTATACAAGGGGTACGCCAGTTACATACACATTTCCAGGGGGGTACGTGAAGCATAAAAGGATGAGAACCACTGATATATATGTTTTATTTTATTTCCATTGTTATACTATAACTATAGTTTTATCTATCTATACAAGGGGTACGCCAGTTACATACACATTTCCAGGGGGGTACGTGAAGCATAAAAGGATGAGAACCACTGATATATATGTTTTATTTTATTCCCATTGTTATACTATAACTATAGTTTTATCTATCTATACAAGGGGTACGCCAGTTACATACACATTTCCAGGGGGGTACGTGAAGCATAAAAGGTTGAGAACCACTGGCTTAGAGTAACTTGTAAAATTACTAGCAATTTTAATTTCGTAAGGTAAAAAATTTGGAATTTTGTTGAATTTGCCCTTGTGTCAGGTTTTGATGCTATCCTGATTATATATTTCAGCCATTTTATGTATTATATTTGCATTTGACCTTGCTCTGTAACTCTTTACGTGAACCTGTCTCCTTTTTCCCACCTCTGGAGAAGGTTATTTATGGCTGACGTGTCTTGCTGCCATTAGCAAGACAGGTTTATTGCACCTGATCGTTGGTGATCGGTCTCTTTCCAGCCTGGCTCCCTTCATGTTGGAGCGCAGACCAAATGACCATCCCGTGGGACCGGGAGGACGTCTCTTTCCGGCCTGGCTCCCTTCATGTTGGAGCGCAGACCAAATGACCGTCCCATGGGACCGGGAGGACGTCTCTTTCCGGCCTGGCTCCCTTCGTGTTGGAGCGCAGACCAAATGACCATCCCATGGGACCGGGAGGACGTCTCTTTCCGGCCTGGCTCCCTTCATGTTGGAGCGCAGACCAAATGACCATCCCATGGGACCGGGAGGATGTCTCTTTCCGGCCTGGCTCCCTTCGTGTTGGAGCGCAGACCAAATGACCGTCTCATGGGACCGGGAGGAAATCTCTTTCCAGCCTGGCTCCCTTCATGTTGGAGCGCAGACCAAATGACCATCCCATGGGACCGGGAGGATGTCTCTTTCCGACCTGGCTCCCTTCGTGTTGGAGCGCAGACCAAATGACCATCCCATGGGACCGGGAAAACGTCTCTTTCCAGCCTGGCTCCCTTCATGTTGGAGCGCAGACCAAATGACCATCCCATGGGACCGGGAGGATGTCTCTTTCCGGCCTGGCTCCCTTCATGTTGGAGCGCAGACCAAATGACCATCCCATGGGACCGGGAGGACGTCTCTTTCCGGCCTGGCTCCCTTCATGTTGGAGCGCAGACCAAATGACCATCCCATGGGACCGGGAGGACGTCTCTTTCCAGCCTGGCTCCCTTCGTGTTGGAGCGCAGACCAAATGACCATCCCATGGGACCGGGAGGACGTCTCTTTCCGGCCTGGCTCCCTTCGTGTTGGAGCGCAGACCAAATGACCATCCCATGGGACCGGGAGGACGTCTCTTTCCGGCCTGGCTCCCTTCGTGTTGGAGCACAGACCAAATGACCATCCCATGGGACCGGGAGGATGTCTCTTTCCGGCCTGGCTCCCTTCATGTTGGAGCGCAGACCAAATGACCGTCTCATGGGACCGGGAGGACTTCTCTTTCCGGCCTGGCTCCCTTCGTGTTGGAGCGCAGACCAAATGACCGTCCCATGGGATCGGGAGGACGTCTCTTTCCGGCCTGGCTCCCTTCGTGTTGGAGCGCAGATCAAATGACCGTCCCATGGGACCGGGAGGACGTCTCTTTCCAGCCTGGCTCCCTTCGTGTTGGAGCGCAGACCAAATGACCATCCCATGGGACCGGGAGGATGTCTCTTTCCGGCCTGGCTCCCTTCCTGTTGGAGCGCAGACCAAATGACCATCCCATGGGACCAGGAGGATGTCTCTTTCCGGCCTGGCTCCCTTCGTGTTGGAGCGCAGACCAAATGACCGTCCCATGGGACTGGGAGGACGTCTCTTTCTGGCCTGGCTCCCTTCGTGTTGGAGCGCAGACCAAATGACCGTCCCATGGGACCGTGAGGACGTCTCCTTCTGGCCTGGCTCCCTTCGTGTTGGAGCGCAGACCAAATGACCATCCCATGGGACCGGGAGGACGTCTCTTTCCAGCCTGGCTCCCTTCATGTTGGAGCGCAGACCAAATGACCGTCCCATGGGACCGGGAGGATGTCTCTTTCCGGCCTGGCTCCCTTCATGTTGGAGCGCAGACCAAATGACCATCCCATGGGACCGGGAGGACGTCTCTTTCCAGCCTGGCTCCCTTCCTGTTGGAGCGCAGACCAAATGACCGTCCCATGGGACCAGGAGGGCGTCTCTTTCCGGCCTGGCTCCCTTCATGTTGGAGCGCAGACCAAATGACCGTTCCATGGGACCTGGAGGACTTCTCTTTCCGGCCTGGCTCCCTTCATGTTGGAGCGCAGACCAAATGACCGTCCCATGGGACTGGGAGGACGTCTCTTTCCGGCCTGGCTCCCTTCATGTTGGAGTGCAGACCAAATGACTGTCCCATGGGACCGGGAGGACGTCTCTTTCCGGCCTGGCTCCCTTCATGTTGGAGCACAGACCAAACGACCATCCCTTGGGACCGGGAGGACGTCTCTTTCCGGCCTGGCTCTTTTCATGTTGGAGCGCAGACCAAATGACCGTCCCATGGGACCGGGAGGACGTCTCTTTCCGGCCTGGCTCCCTTCATGTTGGAGCACAGACCAAATGACCGTCCCATGGGACCTGGAGGACTTCTCTTTCCGGCCTGGCTCCCTTCATGTTGGAGCGCAGACCAAATGACCGTCCCATGGGACTGGGAGGACGTCTCTTTCTGGCCTGGCTCTTTTCATGTTGGAGCGCAGACCAAATGACCGTCCCATGGGACCGGGAGGACGTCTCTTTCCAGCCTGGCTCCCTTCATGTTGGAGCACAGACCAAATGACCATCCCTTGGGACCGGGAGGACGTCTCTTTCCGGCCTGGCTCCCTTCATGTTGGAGCACAGACCAAATGACCGTCCCATGGGACCGGGAGGACGTCTCTTTCCGGCCTGGCTCTTTTCATGTTGGAGCGCAGACCAAATGACCGTCCCTTGGGACCGGGAGGACGTCTCTTTCCGGCCTGGCTCCCTTCATGTTGGAGCACAGACCAAATGACCGTCCCATGGGACCTGGAGGACTTCTCTTTCCGGCCTGGCTCCCTTCATGTTGGAGCGCAGACCAAATGACCGTCCCATGGGACTGGGAGGACGTCCCTTTCCGGCCTGGCTCTTTTCATGTTGGAGCGCAGACCAAATGACCGTCCCATGGGACCGGGAGGACGTCTCTTTCCAGCCTGGCTCCCTTCATGTTGGAGCACAGACCAAATGACCATCCCTTGGGACCGGGAGGACGTCTCTTTCCGGCCTGGCTCTTTTCATGTTGGAGCGCAGACCAAATGACCGTCCCATGGGACCGGGAGGACGTCTCTTTCCAGCCTGGCTCCCTTCATGTTGGAGCACAGACCAAATGACCATCCCTTGGGACCGGGAGGACGTCTCTTTCCGGCCTGGCTCCCTTCGTGTTGGAGCACAGACCAAATGACCGTCCCATGGGACCTGGAGGACTTCTCTTTCCGGCCTGGCTCCCTTCATGTTGGAGCACAGACCAAATGACCGTCCCATGGGACTGGGAGGACGTCTCTTTCCGGCCTGGCTCTTTTCATGTTGGAGCGCAGACCAAATGACCGTCCCATGGGACCGGGAGGACGTCTCTTTCCAGCCTGGCTCCCTTCATGTTGGAGCACAGACCAAATGACCGTCCCATGGGACCTGGAGGACTTCTCTTTCCGGCCTGGCTCCCTTCATGTTGGAGCGCAGACCAAATGACCGTCCCATGGGACCTGGAGGACTTCTCTTTCCGGCCTGGCTCCCTTCATGTTGGAGCGCAGACCAAATGACCGTCCCATGGGACTGGGAGGACGTCTCTTTCCGGCCTGGCTCTTTTCATGTTGGAGCGCAGACCAAATGACCGTCCCTTGGGACCGGGAGGACGTCTCTTTCCGGCCTGGCTCCCTTCATGTTGGAGCACAGACCAAATGACCGTCCCATGGGACCTGGAGGACTTCTCTTTCCGGCCTGGCTCCCTTCATGTTGGAGCGCAGACCAAATGACCGTCCCATGGGACTGGGAGGACGTCTCTTTCCGGCCTGGCTCTTTTCATGTTGGAGCGCAGACCAAATGACCGTCCCATGGGACCGGGAGGACGTCTCTTTCCAGCCTGGCTCCCTTCATGTTGGAGCACAGACCAAATGACCATCCCTTGGGACCGGGAGGACGTCTCTTTCCGGCCTGGCTCCCTTCATGTTGGAGCACAGACCAAATGACCATCCCATGGGACCTGGAGGACTTCTCTTTCGGGCCTGGCTCCCTTCATGTTGGAGCGCAGACCAAATGACCGTCCCATGGGACTGGGAGGACGTCTCTTTCCGGCCTGGCTCTTTTCATGTTGGAGCGCAGACCAAATGACCGTCCCATGGGACCGGGAGGACGTCTCTTTCCAGCCTGGCTCCCTTCATGTTGGAGCACAGACCAAATGACCATCCCTTGGGACCGGGAGGACGAAGGCACTTACACAAAGAGCGTCGAACGACCCATCGCCAAGATCAGGGAGATCTGTCTGTACTGGCTTTGGGGGCAGACGTAACACTTCGGCTGCTCGGTGAATGGGTAATTCAGGAGCCGAGAGGTTTTTCCTCTGTTAGTTGCGTGCAAGACGCAACTTGTTAAATAACCTTCACACGTTTTGTTTGCAGCCAATAGCCAACGTCAGTTCTCACGGAGACTTCTGTGAATATCTTCAGAACAAAACTTTCTTATCGTTGTAGCTTGGAGTTTGCCATCACTCTTCAGTTCTTAAACGTCGAAAGTCCAATATTGAAAAAGTTTATTTCATCACCTGTGGGGCGCTGTGGATAAATTAAATTCGACACTATGGTAAAAAAAAACCTTTTAACACCGTACAGTCATACAAACGTCTAATCGGCAGAATAGATAAACTCCGAAAAAGTGGGAATGAGGGTTCAGTTCTAGATTTAAACGTGATTCATCTTAAAAAATCGTTTCTCAACAATTAATAATGGTTTCAAAACAGTAAGGTTAAGATAACCACAGCAACAAACTATTACCCTCATTCAATCCGGAATGCACCAAACAGAAATAAGCTAAGCATAAAACGGAAAGAGGGAAAAGATTTCGTACAAAGTAAACCTTCCTAAGATAATTATTCCTTCCCTTCCATCAACGAAATCGTTTCCAAGTCATTCGACTATCTAGAGCAGTGATTCCCATTCGATTCTGTCATGGCGCCTTAAGCACATGACAATTCTCCAATTATGTTACAAATATGTTTTTCCTATCTGACTCTAAATTTTAGAGGTTTCATGATTATAGGTCGTAAAATTTTATATTATTTAATTATAATTACATAATGCAAATTTTAATTTAGAGCTTGTTTTTTAGTCATTATTACCCTGGGAATTCGCAACACATTTTTTTTTCTTTGTTGAAGGGGATTCGCGGAACAAAAAATTTGGGAATCACTGGTGAGTAACCCCCAGATATTTAAAAGTAGTGACCTTTTTAAGCCTCGCAGTAGACAGATGCGGATGGGTATCAGCAGACTGAATAAAATAGTCCCTTTTCTGAAGAAATACCCTGATGAAAACATATATCAGCAGACTGAATAAAATAGTCCCTTTTCTGAAGAAATACCCTGATGAAAACATATATCAGCAGACTGAATAAAATAGTCCCTTTTCTGAAGAAATACCCTGATGAAAACATATATCAGCAGACTGAATAAAATAGTCCCTTTTCTGAAGAAATACCCTGATGAAAACATATATCAGCAGACTGAATAAAATAGTCCCTTTTCTGAAGAAATACCCTGATGAAAACATATATCAGCAGACTGAATAAAATAGTCCCTTTTCTGAAGAAATACCCTGATGAAAACATATATCAGCAGACTGAATAAAATAGTCCCTTTTCTGAAGAAATACCCTGATGAAAACATATATCAGCAGACTGAATAAAATAGTCCCTTTTCTGAAGAAATACCCTGATGAAAACATATATCAGCAGACTGAATAAAATAGTCCCTTTTCTGAAGAAATACCCTGATGAAAACATATATCAGCAGACTGAATAAAATAAAAAAATACAAAACTGGTCTTCTGCGAAACTCGAAATATTACGATATGCACTTTCCGAATCTCTCTAAAGCTATAATTATGCCCTCTAGCGGTGGAAAAAGTTGAAAATTCGAAAATTTCAAACGAATATTGCAAGCGATATATTTATGCTAGAAATCTGAAATTTCGGTGGCGGAATGTGAACGTCGTGATTCATACATTTTTTTTTTCAGAGAATTTTGTTTACAGAGATAAATTAAAAATTCTTTTTGCGTTGGATAGGTATTGATGACATTTTCACCATGAATTTCCTATTGGAAACAATGAAAATGATAATTAGAAAGTTCTCTTTCAATTTGATTGGTACTAATGAAATATTATAATTCGCATTTTGCAAATACTTAATATCTAGAAATCACTGAAATGATGAAACAGCAGAACTGTTATCGAATTTTGCAAATAATACCTATATATATATAAAATTCAAGTTTGAAAAACTAGTGGTAGTTTTTAAGAGCTATTCTTCTGACAGCTGGAATCCATTTTTCAGAGAGAGTTGTGGGTTGGGTTGTTTTACCTTCTCAGCGGCACTTTTTCGCACACCATGGGCTAAATGGCCAGGTCACAAGGATCCCGAAGGCTCAGAGAAGGTTGGGGGAGGGGACCCACTGGAATAGCTGTTGGGAGACAGATGGTGGCTCTCCCGCACACGGGGACACGGCTTAGCGTCCCATCCGACGGACGGCGGCCTTTCCAAGCCCATCGGTGTCCGCTACTGACCGTGGGAAGGGCGGGGAATTTTGCGGAGATAAAAGAGAGCATTGTGGGAAATGCAACTTTTTATGTTTAAGAATTAAAAGACGAATACTTTTATGTTGTATAATTACTAATGAAATACCATTTGCATTTTTCCCATCATCCATTAGCTCAAATTAAAACATTTAAGGAAAGAAACAGTAGACAAAGGAAAAACTTCTTTCTCATTGGAAACGAGAGTCTCGTGTGCGCCAGAGGCGATATGTCTTCTTCTAGTTATATTTTTATCAACGGAACTTTTTGTCTTTTCAATCCTCGAACTCAATGTGAATAATGTTAGCGGAAATTTCTTGAACAATTGAAATTGATCCAACAGCGGAGGGGAGGGAGGGGGGTCAGTCATTTTTTTTTAATTTAATTTTACCAAAGATTAAGAGAAAAACGAAATCTTAGTTTCAGGTTCTCCTTTCCAAACACCCTTTTGCATCAGCCGAGAGGCGTCGGTTTCATTCAGCTGCTCCCTTCTTGCACCCAGTGGGCTAAATGGGCAGGTCACAATGGCCCCCAAGGGTACAGAGGAAGTTGGGACGGAAGACTATCAGCGTGTTATTCTAATGTGCACACAGGGGCACGGTTTAATGTACCATCCGAAGGACGGCGGCCTTTCCAACTCCATCGGCGTCCCCCTCTCTTGCCGAGGGCAGGAGGATGAAGGGAGCGGAGGTCAGCGGAGATAAATCTCAATGCTGGCCCAGGTGGGGCTCGAACCTGGAAATTGCAGATTACGAGCCTGGCGAGCTGCCGACTGAATCAGCCGCGCAAAAAAGGAGCTTAAAAAAGAAACTCACTTTGAGGATTGCGAAAGAAGAAGGGAGCAGCGAAGACGTCTGCTTCTGCCGCGGATGGAAGAGACCGAAGGAGGAATCGGCTTCCGTCGCATCTGTTGGCTCCTAGCGAGGAAAAGTTCCGTCGGCCTTTACAGCTCGAGCCTCTTGCCGAAAGGTGCCAGATGCGTAACACGACTTTCGAAACCTCATTTCGATAAAGTCAGGGCAGATGTGGAATTTTTTTGAGGGAAAAGGAGGAGAGGAAAAGAGCAAAGGAAATGCAACGGAGTGCATTTTGCAATCGTTTGTCCTCATCACTGCAGTGCGTCTGAGTGAAAACATTTTCTAAAACAGAACTTACGAGCTTGAAGAGACAGTATCGATAAAGCGCACGCTACTCCGTCTTCCTCTTCCGCTGTCTCTCCTAACAACGGATTCACGCGGAGCATCTGACATCTAGCCAAGCAGAGATGCGACGCTCATCATCAACACCTCGTCGCTATGGGAACATCATCGTATACCTGCGCCGTGAGGCGGCGTGATCTCTCTCTCCGAGGAGCGAGCGATCAAGAGAATTTGGCACTCACCTCCGTTGAGCTGACGTCAGGTATCCTCGAGTGGCAGGCCATGTCTGCGTCGTCGTCGTCGTCGTCCTCCTTCGCACAGCGAGCTGCACTCTGATGGCTGCGCAGCGAGCACCGGGAGCACCCATCAGCCGCACCTGGCCGTGCCTGACTCTCGAGGAACCGGGCCACACCCCGCCACGGTTGGCGGCCATGCGGAACACGAACGAGCCTTTCGCTGACGATGGAATGTCGCTCGAGATGATCGTTGCTTCATCTGATGCAGACGCAACACTGGCCTACTTCTCGAGACTCCCACTCGAAGACGCCAAATGGTCAGCTGGATGCTCAACTGCCACCCCTCGAGCGAACTCACTTCACACCAACCCCCCTCCCCCCCCCCCCCGGAGTCTCTCCGAAGACAATGGCGAACAAAGGCATTTCCATTCCCCTCCATCTTATCCGAAAAGCATCGGATGAGGTCACTTCCTCCTCTCATTGATCCGATGGGGGAGGGAGGTTCATTTTCTTAACTCTAACACCCTGAGAGTCAAAGTCATCTTTATTACCCCATATATTATCCCCACCTGTTAATCCACTCATCCCCCTGGATCCACATAAACATATCTACGTAAGTATACGCAGTTCTAAATGAGGACAACGCTTCCTCTGCTCTTACAGTCCACAAGTTAAATTCTTTATAAAATGCCCCAATTTCAGTCAGCATTAGTATATATAAAATATAAAAATATAAAATACATAAAATTTGCGTATAAAATAGTTTTCTAGCCAGACACCAGATGAAATAAACAAATTTTCAATTCCATTTTCAATGCACGTAAAATGTTTCGCAATTTCGTTGCCACTTGAGAATTTATTAAATAAGTTAAAAGCCAGATGCATTTCCAGGATTCTTCTATCTCTTCATTTATTTATATTTGGTTGGGAGGGGGCTTCTTTTGTTTTGTATATACATTCATTCGAAGCTATTTCTGCAGAAGAATAATTATGGAAAAGAATTTTAACCTGGAACAGAGAGTAGGCTGATACCCATATAGTTATCACAAGAACTGTAATCACTTTTTTTGAAAATAGGGATAATCATCATCATCATCATCATCATCATCCTCAAACAGCCACGGGCTACGGAGTTCCAACCAGACCGTGCAATTTAGTTCTCCAACCAAGTCTATCCCGAGCTACATCTACTGCATCTGGCCACTGCACAGCAATTCTAACAAGGTCCTGTTTGACATTGTCTGTGCACCGCATCCTAGGTCTCCCCTTCTTTCTGAGGCCTTTATGCACACTGTTCATAACCCTATTCGCCAATCTATAATTACTCATACGGGCAACATGGCCCAACCAATGGAGTCTCTCTCTGCACAATATGCTGCTTAAAGGAGGTTGCAAACTCCTTTGCCTAACCTCATTAGTTACAAATTTGAACCACCTAATGCTCAAGATACTGCGTAAGCATCTGGAATCAAAAGCATCGAGTTTCCTGTTATCTTGTTTACAAAGTTTCCAAATTTCACTACCATAACTAACCCTAGAAAGAACCAAACTATTATACAGTCTAATTTTAGTCTTTAGGTGTATACGCCTATTTCTCCACACTCTCCATAGGTTCTTAAAAGTCCCGGCAGCAATCCCTATTCGTCTGTTAATCTCGTGCCGCACATCATCATTATCTGTTACATAGCTCCCAAGATAATTAAACTGTGACCTTTTTTGAAAATAGGGATAACAATAGCTCTGGTAAAATCTTTAGGAACCATGTCTTTATCATAAAAGTTATTCAGAATTTCAGTCATCCAAGTGGTAACCGAAACATTCCCAGCTCTAAGCATTTCCGTAGTAATTTCATCTACCGGTGGAGATTTATGAAGTTTAAGTTTAGAAATAGCCAAAATAACTTCAGATTGTGTTATAGGGCCAACATTAAAGCCACCAATGCATCTATCATCATTGCAAACAATGGGAGTAGAACTAACCACATTGTTTAGAACATCACTGAAATGCTCAGCCCACCTAGCCATTCAATGACTTTACCATGTTTATCCCTCAATTCCTGTCTGCCACTGTGTTTCATCTCAAAAATATTAACTACCTGGGCTGTTAATGTTGTCTAGCTGCTTTGACAGCCAAAGATTCCGATCACCATTCAACTGATGTTTCACAGTTTATTAAGCTCCCTGTAATGCAGTCTGACTAATAGGATGGATTCAGATAATTCTTGAATTTCTTCAGAAGTACTCTCTCTTTATCACTGAAATGACTTTGTCTAGCGAGCGTTTCTTTACCCAAAGGAGTGTTGTTAGTTTCAAGAAAATCCTGCTTAAAAATGATCACATTCTTTCTCAGCTTCAGTAGCAAACAAACAACGATTATCAGAATGACTATATTCAGATTTAATTTTATGTGAAGTGCACTGAGGTTAAAAAAAAATGGCTCCTCATTCTTTGCAATGTGGAGGATTCAGATTGAAATTGTTAGGAAACTCATTCAGAGAATAATCTGGGAGTCTCGAACTGAAATAAATAATAAAAAATAAATAAATCCCCTGTTCAAGCAGCTGCTTGCCACACAGAGGTCTGACAGGAGGCAGGTGCCAAATCTCTTCTCAACATATAGGGGGGGGGGGGCATAAAAGCAATACTAGCGGAAGACAATTAGCTCTCACTATCTTATTGTTTAAATGTTAGAAACCTTTAGAGTTAGGGAAGGGGGAAGGAATTCCTCTGAAAGAACGGATTACCTAATTCGAAAACTTCCGATTTCTTTTCGTTATGAATGGCGCCAAAGGTTCGTTCCGGCTGATCGTTAACCAACTTCGATGTTATGAGGCGACGGACATTCTACTAGAAAAAAAATCTGCTTTTTTTATTTCTCTTTTTTTGTATTCCTCCATTTCTTTAAGGATTATTATTTGTGGCGTAGCCATCCCGTGGCCGAGTGGTTAGCACGCTTGGCTACTGATATACGGGACCTGGGTTCGAGCCTCAGGTAAGGCATGGATGGGTGTGTTGTTTTTCTGCCGAGGTCCTGCCATCCTCTCAAATCTTCTACTCTGGCTTTTTCTCTGTGCAAACAACTGCTTGAGGGGGTAATTATTTTATTATTTATTTTATTTGTGGCGCAATGTTTTCTTCCGCTTTGGGGTAAAGGAAAAGTCCTCATTCGATTTCTTCCAAAGACGCTTTTCTGACTCCCCATCCTTATAAGCAGAAAAGGATGTGGTTCTTAAAAATCGCATCATGCACAAATCATTTCATTGCAAATTAAAAATAGACAGAAAATGATTTGTGGAAGCATTCTTCTTTCTCGCGCAATCCTTCTCTTTGCAACCGAATCACTCGCTCAGAGTGAAATCCCTTTCCTCCTGAATCAGTTTCGCGCCATCTCATGGTCCCGAATCCCATTCTCTGGAATCGACTGCCCATTCCCATTCCCCGTGAGATCGGCTGCTGATCGCAAGGGCAAGTCTTTTTTCCGAAAGCGCGCCAGATTGCCTCGTTGTTAGGTCTCGCAACGAAGTGTCGTGCTCCGGCGGCCATGCCACCGTTCGGGTATTCCAAAGCCACGGGCCAAGCGCGCAGTGACGCCTGGCCATTGCACGCGCAATGCCTCCGCTAATAGCTGCGGGGAGGGGGGGAGGAGGAAAGGGGACCGCGACCGTTTCGGTCGCAGGCACAGAACAGGAAACAGAGTGGTCCTGTTTTGGGCGATGCTGAAAAAAAGCAACAGACACAAAAAATTGACGCTCATTTGCTTACCGAAGACAAATGCAACCGATTTAAAGAAAAAGCAGACGTTTGCTACGAATTCATAAATTTCTCAAAGATCCTTAATTCACTTCGACGTAAATTTCAGTGGGGCTGTGGTGACTCAGTAGGTAGCGCGCCAGGCTCGTAATCTGCAGTTCCTAGGTTCGAGTCCCAGCTGGGTCAGCGTTGAGATTTATCTTCAGAAAATTCCTCGCCCTGCCCACGGTCAGTAGAGGACATCTATGGGCTTTGAAACAAAACCGTCGGATGGGACATTGAGCCGTGAACCCGTGTGCGGAAGAGCCATTCCCTGTACACGTTAAAGAGCACACCGGATGGCCTTGACGGGAGGCCCTCAACTGTCTCCTAACAGCCGTCCAGTGGGTCCCCACCTACGAACCTTATCTGAGTCTTTGGGGTCCTTGTGACCTGGCCATTTAGTCCATTTGAAGCCCGGCTGGGAGGTAAGACAACCCAACCCATAAGTTTCAGTTAGCACTTCCAAAAATGTCGACTTCTGCCACTTTTTATACTTCGTTGGTGAAGAATGAAGTTACCGCAACGCCACCTTCCAAACACCCTCAAGCACGTTCGCATTCAAAGGAAATCAGCTTCTCGATGCAAAACCAAAATTTATCCTGCCCCCCCCTCCCCCCTGGCTACAAACAAAGACGACTAAATAAAACGTTCATTTCAATGGAAATGTCCTGATAATTATTGTTGCAATACTAGAAATGAATCGGAATGTCACTATGATCCGTATTTGACCTTTGAATGCGACACCGCAGGTATTATGGTATGGGGTGCCATTGGACTCACGCATGCACCTCGTACACATTACCAGTACTTTGAACAGCCAGCGTTACATCACTGAGGTGTTGGAGCCTGTGGTCGTACCATATCTTCAGGGGTTCTCTGCTGTCATTTACCAACAGGACAATGACCGGCCACGTGTGGCATGCATCGTCGAACAATTCTTGGATAGCCACCATGCGACACTTCTGCCTTTGCCTGCACGTTCACCTGATCTGTCCCCAATTGAACATGTCTGGTTTATGATCTCAAAACGACTAGCACACCAGCAGCTGCTACAACAGACAAACTTTGGCTACGTATTGAAACTGCATGAACTGACATTCTCCAAAAACATAGACGTGTGTCCTCTCAATGCCGGACCATGTAGCAGCGGTTATTGCCGCTCATGGTGGCTACACAAGATAACTGATTTCTTTGTATGCCACAACTCTAACCGAGTTGTATTTGTAATCATTTGATCCTTGTAACATAAGCTATGTATTCACTAAATATGGCTTTGATATCTCTTGTCTTTGCTGATGTTGCACTTTTAATGGCCAGCAGTGTACATAGACAATTGAGTGTGAGGGGATCACATTCAATTGTCACACTTCAATGGTGTTTAAACATCATTTAGGTGTTTAAAGTAAGGGGATGAAGATGGGTGTTGAGGGAAAAATGATCTTGAGCCGAGTGGGATCTGAACCCACGACTATTTTGCCTGAATAAAAACTCCTTTGTCTAAATACAGAGTGTTAGTGATCAGACGAGAAGTGAGGCAGATTCAGATTTGCTCACAAAAATATATATCCGTGAAGAGTCTCTTGCAGCTGTTCACTGGTATACAATTTCACTGATTCATTTCGTCTGCTCTCTCGCCCTCGTGTTGTGAGTGGGGTAGGAGCCGCTCATTGGAGGCTCATTCACCATCTTCTCACAACCCCTTGAACCTTGGAGCGTCGCCGGTTGTGTGCACATGCTTCGGATGCCCTTGTGAAGGAATCAAGCCCCGAACTGCCCTCAAAAGACCAGAGGCTCTCTTATCGCCTACAACAGAGAGAGGAGAGATGGATCCGCTCTCAGGGCACCTGATATGTCATCAGAAATGGATTCAGATCCCACTCGGCTCAAGATCATTTTTTCCTCTACACCCATCTTCATCCTCTTACTTTAAACACCTAAATGGTGTTGAAACACTTAGAATGAGTGTGATCCTCTCATCACAGTCAATTGTCTGTATATGTTGTATGTTAGTTATTACAAAACGTTTTCCTTAAAAAATTGATGGGAAATCGATGAAGAATGGTTTTCAAATATTTAATATATCTCTCTCGAGACGGTGGGGAGTGAGCGACAGGGGATCGCGCTAATTCTAACTCGGATGCAGAAACGGCAGAGGTCGGAAAATTTTCACCCAGGGGTCATTCGGATCGTAGATCTCGGAGAAAATCCGAAATTTGACCTCCGATGTGTCCTTCAAAGTCAAATAGAGGTCACATACAGGTCAAACATTGATCTGCCAGTACTAGAGACGTGAAAATCGGTGTCAGGGGATGTTTCGGGTTGGAGAAGTAGAAAACATTACGAAATTTCGGATCCGGGACGGATCTTTTGAGATCAAAGGTCCAGGTTAGATCTTCTGTTAGAGTGCTAAAAATTAGTTCCTGGGGATATTTTGAGTAGTAGGACTCAGAAATGAGGCGAATAAATATTCGGATCCGATGTGGCAACCAAGGTCCAATAGGTGGGAGCGCCGGTCTCAAGATGAAGCAGAGTCTTCTGCAGCAGTGTGTAACACACGTGTGAAGCGAAAGCGTTTGGGCATGAAAATGTATATAAGATATAAAAACGGTATCGAATATGCAAAATAGCAAAGTCAAATTTCATACATGAAACCTTCGTAATAACGTAAAACAGAGAAACGATCCTTGTAATTCTTGACCATGAAAAGCCATCAATAAAGTCCAAAAAAAAAAAGTTTAGAAGTACGTTTTCGAAATTTAGCTTAAGGTTAACTTTGGTTTCTCACTATTTGTAAATAAGTTCAATTATTGAGAAAATCACAGAAGAAATGCGAAAAAATGAACTTTAGGAAACAATTTATGAGTTTCAGATCCACGGATTAAACAAGGAACAAAGCTTGATTTCTGTTTGATTTCTGCGCTAGCCCTGCTCCCACGGAAGGTGATCAGGGAAAGCCTCAAATAAGGAAACGATCAAAGCTGAAATGTCCCTCGGGTGCATGTCGTGCTTCTAGAAGAGAAATCGTTTCGGAGTTATTAAAAAAAAGTGTATCGCACCTACTTTTATTTCTGCAATTGAAATTGTCGCATCCGAATGAAGAGATCCAATGGAGAAAGAGATCACAGAGATGACGGAAGCGGTGGATGATGGGATCTCGTGCATTAAATGCTTACGATGAATTCTCGGTGGCAACAATAAAATGACATAAATACAGATCAATGCCACAGAGAAAGCCACTTCGCAGCTATTTGCTCCTTTTCCGTTCCTTGCTGATTTTTCAATTAAATCCGCATCTTTTTCAGATCCATTTACCATCAATTTTTCCTTTTCGTCTTCCTCTGAAACACGAACAGAAAATGCAAATAGAAGAAATGAAATCATTTACTTAACTCTTGAAACACGACACACAATTTATGGAGCAATTGCCCCCCCCCCCCCAACGCCACTAGTCACTTTCGCCGCCAGGGTCTGCCTGGTTCAGTTGTGAACTCAATAGCCGCGGCAACGGCTGAGAAGCTTTCACTGCACGAGTCAAACCTTTCCCCTCCCCCTTTCCCTCCCCCTGCAATGGGAATGCACAAGTCACGTGTCACCATGTTGACAATGGAGGACAAGGCTTCGAATTCCCACTCATTCGAGCAAACGATTTAACGGGACTCAGAAATTAAAGGAAAAAAAGCGAAAAGAATTTTTTTTATTCTTGAGGGCATTTCCTTATTATTTGTGCTTGTTTCATTTTCCATTTGTTGTTGTTGTTTTTTCCTGCTCTGACTGTTTCTTCCTTTCGTCAAGCATTCGGGAAGGAAAAGCATTCCCGGGAGAAACGTTTCGCAAAGCCATCATCCCCGTCAGCCTCATCTCCGCTTTCAAAGGTCACCAAATTATTTACCAGAATATTATTTCTGCATCAGCAGCAAATGCATCGGAGCGCGATGGCCACTTAACGATTCTCGACATCTTCTTCGATTCATACAAAACGAACCCTTCATCTTCATTGGCCATTTTGCTCCTCTGCTAAAGACGATGACGTATCTTCTTTCGCCGAATCTTCTCTCGTCCTTTAACCCCTTTCACACTTCCTTTTTTTTTGTTTCATTTCTGATCCCGAATCCTGGAACCTGTCCTCGTGCTGCCACTCTCGTTATCCCTTCTCCTCCGACGGAAAAGAAAGCTCCAACATTTTAACTGACGCCGACGTCTTGTCTACTGAAATGCAAAGGAATTTATAAAGCCTCGTTCTCGTTTCATGAAACTCCCAGCAACCAAAGGGCGAAAAACTTTTCCACACAAAAATCAATTCAAATTTTTAGAACATGCGTAACAGCGAAAAACGAAAAAGTGAAGGGAACAGCAGGTCGGAGCCTCCGATCTTCTCTTTGAAGGAGAGCGGCGCTTCGTCGACCCCAAGCCACGCGCACGGCAGCAGAGAAGGCCGCCCCGCTCCATCCAAGGGCAGAGAGGAAGCCACAGCTCCGTAACGATATCGATTCATTGCGAAGGAAAAGACGGACTCGCTGACTGGGTGGCGAGACCAACTGGTCGGAAATGCTGCAGGCGAAGCTCTGGGGGATTTGGTCGCCACTCTGAATAACACTTTCAATGTTTATTGTAATGGTACAGGTATTCCTCATCAGGTGCAGAGAGACTTTTTGATCACCCTGTATTATACAGTCTAATTTTAGTCTTTAGGACTATACGCCTATTTCTCCACACTCTCCATAAATTCTTAAAAGTCCCAGCAGGTAAATTATGTAAAACAGCAAATCACATTGTTTAGAACATCACTGAAATGCTCAGCCCACCTGGCCATGACAGAATCCTCACCTTCTATAACCTTACCTTGTTTATCTTTCAATCCCTGTATACCTGTCCGTTTTCTACCACACAAAACATTAACTATCCAGTACAGCTCTCTACTGTTGTGCTTACTAACTGCTTCCTCAGCTTTGTCAGCCAAGCCAAGTCAAAGATTCTTATCAGCAGCTAACTGATCTTTTACACATTTATTAAGTTCTCTGTAATGCTTTCTATTAGGACTAGTAGGATACTGATTAAGGGCATTCCTGCAGTTTCTTCTTTCTGAAATAAGCTCAAGTGCCTTATCATGCAGATAATTCTGCCTCCCCTGCTCCTTTTTTCCTAAAAGAGTACTGTTAAGTTTCCAAAAAAGCCTGTTTAAAATGATCCCATTCTTCCTCAACTTCAGTAGTAAGCAAACCATGACTGTCATAATGACTAAGTAACCTATCATGGTAAGCTTTAGCTATAACTGGGTCTTTCAGAGCTTCAGTATTAAAGGTAAATTTTTTAACCCTAGCACAACACTTTTTAAGTTTAAGTTGCAAGACACTTTTAACAAGGTAATGGTCAGATCCCATTTCAGCTCCCCTATATGCCCTGGTATTTCTAACAGAACGAGCCCATTTGCTGTTAATTAATATATAATCAATCATATTCCTATGCAGCCCATCAGGTGAAACCCATGTGTATTTATGTATGTCACGGTGTTTGTAATATGTGTTAGTTATTCTGAAACTATTGAGTTTACTTACCTGTAGGAGACGTTGCCCATTGCCATTGCAGCTACCAATACCAAAAGGGCCAATCACCCCTCCCCAAAGATCAGAGTCAGTACAAACTTTGGCATTGAAGGCACCTAGAACATGGGTGATATCTCCTTTCTTGACCCCCCCCCCCCATTGTCTTTTTTTGATTCCATTTCCCTTTCTTGATCCTTTTCTTCTTCTTGATCAAATCCTTTTTCCATTTCCCTTTCTTAATCCCCCCCCCCATTGTTACGCCCCTGTCTGGGGCGTAACAATGGGGGGGAATAATAATAAATGGGGGGGAAATAATAAAGGTAAGTTGCGGAAATTGGGATTGGTTTTGTGAAATTAAAGAGAGTTGGGGAACTCGGGAAAGCTTTGCAAAATCTTGGAGAGTTGACAAAATTCGAAGTGACTTGGCAAATTCAGAGGATAGGTAAATATAAGTAAACTGAAAAAATAAAAAAATATAATTAAAAAATAATACAATAACATTAAAAAATTTAATTTTTTTAATGTTATTATATTTTAGCGTCATATAGGAAGACATAATTAAATTATGTCTTCCTATATGACCCTAAAAAGAGAAAATAAACCTAAAGCATTTCGATGGAAGAATCCGTCCCTGAGTTCGTATTCACTTGAAAGGAAGACAGGGCGCCGGCCATCTTGTTGTGTAGGGAAATCGAAGCCCTATCTTTCTTTGAAGTGAAACTCACTGATCGATTGCACCATCGAAACGCTTTAGGTTTATTTTCTATTTTTAGGGCCATATAAAAAGATAGATATAAATTAATTAAAATTAAAAAAGTACCTTTGTCCCTAAAACACCTTCCTTCAAAACCTTTCTCCCTTCTTTCACATCTTTCCTCCCTTCTGGAGTCATGTTTGAACTAGTCCATGATATTGGAGACGTAACAAACTTTAATTTGAGATATAACTCGTTAAAGTGGAACCTCGCCAAAATCCTCCTCCCTCCTTTTATCAGGGGGGATATTGGGGACAAATTTCGAAATAGTTTACCACGGTCATTATATATGAGCTTTCATTTGACATCTAACTCATAACTGTAGGCCCTCGCATTCGGAAGATATAGTAGAACGACTTTCACATTTCCGGTTTTTTAGGGGGGGAGGGGGGCAGCAATCATGAGGGTTAAATTTTTATAGCCTGTGACACTCCTCGAGGCACGAGCTTTCATTTATCACATAGCCTGTTACTTTCTGCACTCGCATACAGGAGATATAAGGGAACAATCATTTCAATATTTCCCCTCTCCCCCCCCCTTTTTTTTTAGGGAGCGAGAAAGCATGGAGGGCCAATTTTTCCTACCTGTGGGATTCCCTGCGTCAGAAGCTTTCACTTGACACATAAATCATTAAGTTTTTCCATCGCGTTCGAAAGATATGGTGGAACAAAATTTTGCCCAATCTACAAACCGACAGATGTGATAGTCAAAAGCGATGATAGGACGAGAGGTAAAGTTAAGGATTTGTTCTGTAAAATTACGGCGATGTGGCAAAGTCTAGGAAAGTTGGCCAAAACGAGGCAAATTTGCGAAATCGATGTAACTTGGCAAAATGTAGACTCCCGTGAAGGCCGTACAGCATGTTCTTTAACGTGCACAGGAGACCCGCACAGCGGACCACGGCTGAACGTCCCATCCGACGGACGGCTGCCTTTCCAAGCCCATTAACGTCCCCTACTGACAGGGGGGCGGGATTTTGAGGAGACAGTTCTCAATCCTGGCTCAGGTGGGACTCGAACCTGGGAACTGCAGATTACAAGTCTGGCGCGCTACTCAGTGAGACATTTTCGTTCCGTCAAATGTTTGCGAATCATTCCAATTTAAGATTTCGCTTTAGCTCTTACACCTAAGCGTGACATGGGTCTGATGTCCAGGGAATTCGCAGCATTGAAACCAATCGCTGCCATTAGAAGCAGCCGTTTGCTGCAATACAACCGGCGATGTAACCATAGGGGGGGGGGGGGGGATTTGGCAAAGCCACTTCGTAAAATTCATGAACCTTGTGAGAATTTTCAATAGTTTTGTGAAATTAAGGATAGTCGGCGAAATCGAGAAAATTTCAGAATGCGAATAACAGTAAAATAGGCAAAAAAAAAATTATTAAAGTTATTTATAGCATTTTCCATGTTATTTTCTGTGCTCATGCATTTTTCGAGACATTTTTCTAAACCCGTAAAACCGAGGTGGAAATGTTATACTGCATTGGAAATCAAGTGTCGTGCTACCGACACTTTTTCGGCTCGATTGTGTTTCTTCATCCTCCCCCCCTCCCCGCCCATCCTCGATTTTTTAATGTCTTTTTCGATAGAACTCTGAATGAAACCGAAGTTTAGTTATGTATAAATAAATAGACATATGCAAAAATAATATTGGCAGCAATGCATTTAAAGATGGAATGACACAATTTTTAAGTTTAATTAAAGAAGAGGATCCATCCAACCCTATGGACATGTATAAATCCATTATCGAGGGTTTCAGATCGACATCCCCAAATATGGAAACAATTCTGAAAATATTTCTTTCGATGCCTGTAGCCAATGAAAATGGTGAAAGATCGTTTTCGGTTCTAAAACGAATAAAAAATTACGAAAGAAATTCGCTAGCGCAAACCAAAACGTCAAATTCAATGTTTATTGAATGTGAATTGGCAGATTCTTTAAATTGTGATGATTTAATTGATGGTTTTCCTCAGTTGCGTTCGGTAGTGGCTCTTTGATTGATGGTAAATTTATTTTAAAACTCGGTTTGTGAACTTAATACTGTACTGTGTTTATATCATCTGTGCTACATTATCGAAGTTATTCTGTGCTTTAACATTGTGGCTTAGAATTTTCAATCAATTTTTTTTTCTTTCAAACAAACCGGATCCATGTGTGGTGATAAGAGCGAAGTGCAACTGGCGGTGACAATATTGCTAAAAGAGCGCGCAAGTCTATAACGTTAGAAGAAAAGATGGAAGTTATTAGAAGAATGGTGGGAGAGCAATCACGTCCTCCTGTTTGTAGATAGCTCCACATCGCCCCTTCCACTGGAACAACAATCGGGAAAAATGCTGATGAAATAAAAACACAAACTGCAAGATGCGAAACTGCTACAACTCTTAGGTACTCACTTGGCCCTGTGATTGGAAAAATGAAACAGTTCCTCTCATTGTTGGCAGTGGCGGTCAAAAGGGGGGGGGGGGCACAGGGACCATGTCCCCCTCCAAGAGATTTGCAAATGTTTTATTTTTTCATTCCAACAGTCAGTTAATTTCTTTTGCGGGATAGCCAACCTCTGACACCTCAATACCCCAAATGACAAGTTGTTAAAAACGATCTCGATAACTAAATTATTCGTTAGTAAAGTTGCAATTGTCATTTCGGGCGACATCGATGCTCACTGGGGGGGGGGGACATTGGAAGAGGAATCAAAGAAGGGTTGCCGCCTTGCATGAAAGGAGGCGTCAAGCAATACAAACAATCCTCCTTTCTTATTTTAGAAAGAAATCTGAAATACCTTTAACTGATCCAAAGACGGCAAGAGATGATCCAGTGGACCCTGACGATCCGCAACCGTTTGACTTATTTATATATTACACAGGTACGTATTATGAAATAAATGTGATTTTAATGAATGCCTATAATTATTTAGATTGAAGAATTTATTTCGACGAATTTATTCATATACTAAGGAAGATATCACTCTTAATTTAAAGTCGATCAATTTTTAGAGGAAAAAATGTCTTGAGCCAGGTGTGGATACCGACTGGTCCATAGCATGGCCTGACATTTTCCTCTAAAAACTGATCGACGTTAAATTCAGAGTGATCTTCCTTAGTATATAATTATGTTAAAAATATTAATATTTTTGTCTTACTGTATTAAAGAGAGTCTCAATTTCACCTGGAACGTACACCTGGTGCGCATCTCATTTCTGTTGAACCTATGCCATGTTCTGTGATCTGTAACGACATTAAAGAATTACTACATTTCTTTAATTCTGGAAATTATTCAAGTTTAAAAATTTTAACATTCGAAGTTTAAGAAATAAATTTGAACAGTTGGAAGCTATTCTTGACTATTTAAATAGTATGACGGATATTTTAATACTTTCTGAAATATGGATCAAACCACGAAAGATTACAATAAATCTGGTGGGATACTTTGCTACGTTAGAAGTTCTTTAATAGTCAAGCAAATTGCATTTAATGATATAAGTCCAGCTGAATATGTTGCTATTTATCTGGAAAATTATCAGCAATGTAGTCACTGGAAGGAGAGCTATGCACCAATCCCCTGTGATGATGCATAGAACCGGCCAGGTCTAGCACCTAATGTCCGACCCCGCCTTCTCGTGGTGCAGACCGTTAGTACCTTTCAAAAGGGATACTCTTGTGGAAGTGAACGGAAGGGGAGGGCTGCCAGATTAGTGTGCCCTACTGATCTGGACAACTATGACTACTTTTCTTTTTTTTCTACCCTGCTGAGGAGTGGTCAACCACACAGGGTCCTGGTGCTGACCATATAAACCCACTGGACTGGACAGATATATGGCTCTGAGCTTGATTATGGATCCTGATTTTGCTGCACTGGTGGGCTTCTGTGGAGGGAAAATCTTCCGCTGTGTTTTCTGTTTGTTTGTGGGTTGACAGCCCCAAGTGAATAGATTCGCAGGATATGTTTATCAGCTGGTGGATAATCCTGAGCAGAGGTCATCGCAGGCACCTGAACTCTTTGCTTCTATTGGCATCGTCAAATTCTACATTGGAGGAAGTCTTCCAGCGTAGATGGCTTCAGCCTTTAGTGGTGGGAGAACGGGTCTTTCCCCATGTCTGCGATTAGGGGGCTGTTTGATATTGTCGACATTCCCTCTCTCAATAAACATAGTTTCTTTAAACATCCTATTAACCATTTTCTCTCCATAGGTAGTTGGAATGTGAGGACTCTGCACAGAGCTTTTTCTCTTGATGTCCTCACACAAGAATTCCACCATTATAATTTAGATATTCTCGGCTTGCAAGAGATCAGATGGACAGATAAAGGTCAGATTCTTAAAAATAATCTTAAATTTCTCTTTTAAGGGAAGGACGACAATAAGCATCACCAAGGCGTGGTCTGCTTCTCAGCAGACACGCTAGTGATGCTCTTCTAGGATATGAGTGCATTAATGAAAGGTTTCTTACAGCAAAATTTCAGACAAGCGTTAAAGACTTGAATGTTATCTGCTGTTATGCCCCCACTGAGGATGCTGATGAGGATGAGAAGGATAGGTTTTATGAACAACTTCAGGATATTTTGAATTCTGTCAAGAAAGGAGATATTACCCTTGTTCTTGGTGACTTCAATGCCAAAGTTGGAACTGACTCTGACCTTTGGGGAGGGGTGATTGGCCCTTTTGGTATTGGTAGCTGCAATGGCAATGGGCAACGTCTCCTACAGGTAAGTAAACTCAATGGTTTCAGAATAACTAACACATATTACAAACACCGCGACATACATAAGTACACATGGGTTTCACCTGATGGGCTGCATAAGAATATGATTGATTATATATTAATTAACAGCAAATGGGCTAGTTCTGTTAGAAATACCACGGCATATAGGGGAGCTGAAATTGGATCTGACCATTACCTTGTTAAAAATGTCTTGCAACTTAAACTTAAAAAGTGTTGTGCTAGGGTTAAAAAATTTACTTTTAATACTGAAGCTCTGAAAGATTCAGTAATAGCTAAAGCTTACCATGATAGGTTACTTAGTCATTACGACAGTCATAGTATGCTTACTACTGAAGTTGAGGAAGAATGGGATCATTTTAAACGGGCTATTTTGGACACTAACAGTACTCTTTTAGGAAACAAGGAGCAGAAGAGGCAGAATTATCTGAGTGATAAGGCACTTGAGCATATCTCGGAAAGAAAGAACTGCAGGAATGTCCTTAATCAATACCCTACTAGTCCTAATAGAAAGCATTACAGAGAACTTAATAAACGTGTAAAAGATCAGTTAGCTGCTGATAAGAATCTTTGGCTTGATGGTTTGGCTGACAAAGCCGAAGAAGCAGTTAGACAGCACAACAGCAGAGAGCTGTACCAGATAGTTAATGTTTTGTGTAGTAGAAAACGGACAGGTATACAGGGATTGAAGGATAAACAAGGTAAGGTTATAGAAGGTGAGGATTCTGCCATGACTAGGTGGGCTGAGCATTTCAGTGATGTTCTAAACAATGTGGTTAGTTCTACTCCCATTGTTTGCAATGATGATAGATGCATTGGTGGCTTTAATGTTGGCCCTATAACACAATCTGAAATTATTTTGGCTATCTCTAAACTTAAACTTCCCCAGGGGTAGATGAAATTACTACAGAAATGCTCAGAGCTGGGAATGTTTCAGTTACCACTTGGATGAATGAAATTCTGAATATCTCTTATGATAAAGACGTGGTTCCTAAGGATTTTACCAGAGCTATTGTTATCCCTATTTTCAAAAAAGGTGATCGCAGTTCTTGTAATAACTATAGGGGTATGAGCCTACTCTCTGTTCCAGGTAAAGTTCTTTCCATGATTGTGCTGAATAGAATTAAGAATCTGGTTGACAGTCAATTGCGTGATGAGCAATGTGGATTCAGAAGTGGTAGGGGATGTGTGCATCAGATATTTTCACTTAGGCAGATTCTTGAGAAATGTTTAGAGTTTCAGAAACCTTTGGTTGCTAGCTTTGTTGATTTCAAAAAGGCTTTCGACTCTGTTGATCGTCATAATTTGTGGTTGATTGTGAGATCATATGGTATACCAGACAAGTTAGTTAACATAATGAAAGCTCTCTATAATAACACTGAGTCGTGTGTGAGAGTTGGTAAAGCTTGTAGCAATTGGTTTAGCATTACTTCTGGTGTTCGACAAGGGTGCATTTTGTCTCCTTTTCTCTTTAGCTTGGTTATTGATTATGTTATGCGAAATTCACTTCAAGGGAAAGATTTTGGTCTTAAATGGGCTGGAGATACGAAAATTTCTGATTTAGATTATGCTGATGATTTAGCCCTTTTGGCAAATGATGTTGATGAGATGAACTCTTTCATTCGAGCTGTTGATGAGACTGGTAATAGAGTAGGTTTGGTTACAAACAGAGAGAAAACTAAAGTGATGAAAATTGGTCAGGCAGGCTGTGATTCAGTTAATCTGAATGGTTGCAGTCTTGAGCATGTGTCACAGTTTAATTATCTTGGGAGCTATGTAACAGATAATGGTGATGTGCGGCATGAGATTAACAGACGAATAGGGATTGCTGCCAGGACTTTTAAGAATCTATGGAGAGTGTGGAGAAATAGGCGTATACACCTAAAGACTAAAATTAGACTGTATAATAGTTTGGTTCTTTCTAGGGTTAGTTATGGTAGTGAAACTTGGACACTTTGTAAACAAGATAACAGGAAACTAGATGCTTTTGATTCCAGATGCTTACGCAGTATCTTGGGCATTAGGTGGTTCAAATTTGTAACTAATGATGAGGTTAGGCAAAGGAGTTTGCAACCTCCTTTAAGCAGCATATTGTGCAGAGAGAGACTCCGTTGGTTTGGCCATGTTGCCCGTATGAATAATTATAGATTGGCGAATAGGGTTATGAACAGTGTGCCTAAAGGCCTCAGAAAGAAGGGGAGACCTAGGATGCGGTGGGCAGACAATGTCAAACAGGACCTTGTTAGAATTGGTGTGCAGTGGCCGGATGCAGTAGATGTAGCTCAGGATAGACTTGCTTGGAGAACTAAATTGCAACGGTGTGGTTGGACCTCCGTAGCCCATGGCTGCTTGAGGATGATGATGATGATGTATCCCACTTACCACCTTCCTAGTAAAATTTCAGGAATTACTCTTATCATTTGATAATAAAGGCCAAGTTGTTGTAATTGATTTAAATATAGATATACTAGGAAATGATCACAACACAAATGAATATCTAAATTTGCTGTCATCAAATGGCTTTCAAAGTTTCATAAATTCACCGACCAGATAAAGTATAATATCTTTTACTTGTTTAGATCACATTTTTATTAAAAGCAAAATCGAAAGTTCATTCAAGAGTAGTTTTGTTAAATTAGCAGTGACTGATCATTATCCCATTGCCTTAACAGTTAGTTTTAACAATAATATGAATATTCAGTGTGATAATTATGCAGAGCCTATTCTTTATCACTACATAGACAATACTTTATTGAACAGGCTTTTAAGTGAATGTTCCTGGGACGAGGTATTAATTCTTAATAATGCCAATGAAGGTTATAATATATTTTAACCACATTTAATCTCGTAATTAAAAATTCAACTAGGGAAAGAAAAATTCATGATAAATCACAATCAGCAAAACCATGGTTACTTCTGAAATTCTGAACTTGTTAAAAGAACACAAAAAATACCATTTAAATGAAACTTACGAAAGTAGCTTTAAAAATTTTAGAAATCAAATAAATTATAAAACTCGAGATGCGAAAAATAGTTTCCTTACTACTCAGTTTCAAAATTGTGATGGAAATATGTTAAGGCAGTGGAAATTGACAAGAGAGATAATAAATCAGAAGAAAGTAGAAAATAAATGTCCAGAATTAGAAAGTGGCCCTGATTCAAGTAAAAATGCTAAGTTACTGGAGAACCAATTTAATGAACACTTTGTAAATACAGCAGTAAATCTGTCAACGAATAGGATTGTAAGAAATGTAAATAGCCAAATGAGTAAAAATGCCAAATCCATGTTTTTAGTTCCAACATGTAGAAAGGAACTGACTGACATTATAACAGGTTTTAAAAATAAAACATCTGCTGGGTAGGACAACATTTCCATTATTGCTGTTAAAAAATGTTCTTTTAACTTGATTCAACCATTGGTTCGCATTTGCAATTTATCCTTCGAAACTGGCACTTTTCCAGATTTAATGAAGAACGCTATTGTAATTACAGTTTACAAAAAGGGAAATAAAAATGATTTTAAGAATTATCGACCGACATCTCTTCTCCCAGTATTTTCAAATATATTAGAAAAATTAGTTAATAATAGACTGATATATTTTTAGATAGCTTTAATTTTCTCTCTGAAAACCAATTTGGTATTATGAAAGGTAGAGGTACAGAAACTGCATTGTTGAATTTTACGTCAAAGGTGTTTCGTTCCATCGACAATAATCAATTTACTCTATCCGTACTCCGCAAAATTCCCCGCCCTGCCCACGGTCAGTAGGGGACACCGATGGGCTTGGAAAAGCCGCCGTCCATCGGATGGGACGTTAAGCCGTGGCCCCGTGTGCGGGAGAGCCATACCCTGTGCACGTTAAAGAACACGCTAGATGGCCTTGACGGGAGGCTACCATCTGTCTCCCAACAGCTGTTCCAGTGGGTCCCCTCCCCCAACCTTCTCTGAGCCTTCGGGGTCCTTGTGACCTCGCCATTTAGCCCTCAATGTGCAAAAAAGTGCCGCTCAGAGGTAAAACAACCCAACCCAACTCTATCCGTATTCATGGACTTGGAGAAAGCTTTTGACACCGTTGATCACGAAATTTTAATTAGCAAATTAGAAAATAGTGGCATTCGTGATGTTGTATTAAGATGGTTTAAAGACTTCTTACAGCACAGAACGCAATGTGTTAGTCTTTTTAATACACTTAGCAACCCAAAACATATTTCATGTGGTGTACCACAAGGTTCATGCTGATCTAAAACAACCTTGTTTTTGATATTCATAAATGATCTATGTAAATTAAAAACATATAGCTATATTAACACTTCTGCAGATGATACATCATTAACTTTATGTGCTGATTCTCTGGAAAATCTCCTTCATACCATGAACACTGATCTAAAATATGTGATGAAATGGTTGGATTTAAATGGGTTACATTTAAATACGAAAAAGACTAAGTATATTCTATTTAACCTAAAAAAGAAATCATATAATCCAGATTCGATTAAATTAAAATTGCATACCTTTTCATGCAATAATTATTCAGCTTGTTGTGAAGAAATTAAACAGATTCAAAGTCTTACAATATCTAGGTGTTTATATTGATAGCTCCCTAAGTTGGAAAATGCACATTGGAAAACTAACAAATACACCTAGACAAGTGCTATATAAATTTTATTATTTAAAAAAAATCCTCAGTAATAAAATAATAATGTTATACAAATCTTGGGTCCAGTTTGCTATACAGTATGGTATTTAAAGTTGGGGAGAAACATACATTTCATCATTAAAGAGTCTAATTTCAATAAAAAATAAATTTATATTTCAAATATTACTAAATAAAACTGTTACCATCTTTTGTAAGTATACCATTTCAGGTGTATTTCCACTGAGACACTTATTTGTTTATAGAACATTAAATTACTTGTTTAACCCTTTCGGCCCTGCAGGTGGCATTTGCCACCTTAATATATAAAGAGATCCAGCTCCTGGCTGAGTATCCAGTTTCCGCATAAAGCACTAGATGTCACCTCTACAAAGTATGTGAATCACATTTCATGACATGGTTCAACAAGAAGTGAGTGTTTACGTATCTGAGTGGCCCGTAGTGTTCCGCTATTCAAGATGAATGCTAATAACCTGAACACCATGTTTGGTAAGTACCGATCTAAAATCGAAATCTAAAAATTGTTTCAAAATTTTTCACACGAAATAATTTGATAAGATCTTTGTATAAAAACTTATTTAAAATGAATAAAAAATATGCTTCCATTTTTATCTCTAAGACCTGATGGTGGCATTTGCACGATTTCCTAGTTTCTAAACGTACGGCGGAAACCCGCTCAAACTTAGTAGGGAAGTCCTTGTATGTCTTACATTCAATTATTGATGATCAAAAAAAAAATTATTTTTTTTCATATTAGAAATTCGGGGCTGAAAGGGTTAAAAACAACAATGTAGTGCTGCATTACATAAATTATTCTATGCGAAATGATGGGAAAAGGTTTCTGTTGCCACTTGCAAAAAACGAAATTATGCACAAATATTTTGATTATTTGGCCCCTAAAATTTTTATTTTTTACCGATTATAATTCGAAATGAAACTAATTTTATGCATTTCAGATCTCTTGCTGCTAATTATCTAATGAGCATGAGTAATGCTGACAGTCTGTTTTCAGTGTTAAGGTAAAAAAAAATTTAATTGTTTTTGTATATTTTTTTCTTTCTGTAAAGTTGAGTGTCAATGTTGCGAAAATTATGTATTTAAATTATTTGTAACCTTATTATTATAAATAAACTGATGATGAAATGTAATACGTTATAATTCGCAGTTTCCTTTACCTCAATTTCATATACGCCGGATTCTACAGGACCTAACCCTGGTGCCTAAATCAAGGGCCTAGTGTAGTTCTATTCTGATTCACGCGTTATTATATGAATAATTCTCCCCCCCCCTCCCCCCAGCATCTCCAACTTCGTTATTTTATTCGAAAACCTTTCTTGGTAGCAGTAAAAATTTTCTGTCTGAATTTCAACTAACCGTGAAGGCGTTCGCAGTGGGAAATGTTAAACTGGATTCATTCATTCGAATGACTCACTGCACGAGAGATTAGTTCTGATCCCTTCCATTTCGATGAAACGAGGTGAGGACTTGTTGGCCATCAAGAGTTATGTCCCCTTTCCGATTCGTAGCTGCTTTTGTCAGACTGGCCGAAAGTGACAGTATTTGAGAAGAAGAATAACTGAAATGAAATAGAGAATTCAGCTGAGAGCATCGACTCCCAAAGTGTTGAGGCCTGGCTCGTCATCTGCGAGGGCCACTCTTTATCTCGGCGCAACTTCCATCCTGCCTTCAGTCAGAGAGGGGACACCGATGAACTTGGGAAGGCTGCCGCCGTCCCTCGGATGGGACGTTAAGCCGTGGCTCCGTTCTGCGGGAGAGACATACCGTGCGTACATTAAAGAACACACTGAATGGCCCGATTGGAATTTAAATGAACACACTGGATGGCCCTCTGGAACAGCACTTAGGGGACAGGTGGTAGCCCCCCGAAGGGAGGGACCACCTGTCCCCTAAGTGTTGTTCCAGAGGATTCTCTTCCCTCAACCTTCTCTGAATCCTTTGGGGTTCTTATGACCTGGCCACTTAGCTCATTGTGTGCAAAAAAGTGTCGCTCAGAGATGAGATGATCCAACCCCAAGTGGAGTCCCGGGACTCTTGAAGGTCCAGAGAGGAATTTTCTGGGAGTCTGAAGCAATGAGCAACAAAATCCTTTACTTCTGCAGAGGCTTGGCTTTTGTTTACCGTTTGCCATTTCCTAATCCTTTTCGTCAAAGAATGCTAAATGGATTTTTCAAAGACGAAATTTCTTGAAAATCTCTTGCTTGAGGGTGAATCGCCTTGGAGTCTCTTCCTAGAGAGATTCCCCCTCAAAGTATTCGCCTTAAAAAAACTGAAGCGCTCTTCAGAATAATTACTTAAACTGCCGAACTCTTAAACCACACTTTACTCTTCGACTGTTTTTTCTGTGGCAGTAATGTAAATCAAGTAAATTACTTTCCGTGCAAAATCAAATAATGCAAGATAAAATTGAATAATGGATAAGAAGTGGCACTTTAGTTTTTATCCTTGTCGGTTGCTGTCATTTTCTGCAGCGAAAGCATTTTCCACTGATGCATTTCGAATTCATTTCGAACGCATCTTTGCATTAAACATTTAATTACAGCGCCACAAGAGGTTACGTTCCGATTCCATTGGTTGATGATGCAACCAATTTTACATTCCCGCAAATGTCAACAATAAAGTACAATGACGAGAATTCCGAAGGATGGCTTCACATTTCTCACAAAAAAAAATGGTTTAGAATATCCGAGGGGATCGTCAGCTTCTAAAAGGTGACTTTGAAGGTCATTCTCCATGACAACGCTGGGAAGTTCTTGGTCTAGAAACATACAGAAATATCTCAAACTTATCTTACAGAAGTTCGAATGCTGTTTCTTGAATCCTGCTACTGGCTGATTTTGGTTGGAGTGCTTTCGATTTCAGTATTCAATAAGTAATGAACCTAGTGCCTTTTTTTTTTTCAGAATTTTAAAAGCGGAATGGTTTAAAATACTTTAAGTCAAATTTTATCCCGATCACTTTCAAAAATAAAACTTTCATCTTCTGTTAATCCTCCATATTAAAAACCTAAAAATGATAGTAACCGCAATTCGACAACTTCATTAGGAATTGAGATTATGAATTTTGATTCAACATCGTTTTCCATGCATCCAGGTACACGTGTTTTATGCGCATTTGAACACACAGAGCAGTTATACGGACTTGAACTACACATTTCGTAACTTTTTTTAAAGCTTTCGGAACGAGTTTTTTTAATAAAATTACAAATGCGCAAACAACTGAAATATAAATTTAAAAAAAAAAATGGCAAAGATTCACTTTTTATGTTTAGAAAAATAACAGCAGATGGTTCATGACTTTGTAATAACAATTTGAAAAGTGAACAACTTTGGAACACTGACATAAATGAAATATAAATGAGTCCGTTTTTTCCGCTGCTTTTTCCTCTTATGGCTTCGACATTTTCATCCCATTGGCTTCCGCAATCCAGGTTTTAAAAAGAAGGGATATTCTCTTCTCTTGCTTCGCTTGCTCTAATTTTTTGTACGAAACTGTTAAATTGAATTTTGCAAAGCAGCCAAAGAAAGCTTTGTTCTCCTGTCGACCCTAAAGAAACGCCCTCTGTTGCTCTCCTCTGTTGCCTGTTTCGAGGCGTTATGCTTCACGCCAACAGAAACACAGAGGAGGGAGGGGGGGGGTAGGAAGAATGCGCGAGGCAGCAACAACCCATTTATCGGAAAAGGGGGTGCGTAGGAGGGGATGCCCCACCGCTTTGAGAGACTACAGCTGGCGAGGCAGCCCAAGTGTCGACGTGTCTCCAGCTGGCTTCGCATGGGAGGAGGAGGAGGCCTTGGCGTGCACCACTTGGCCTGCGTCGTCTGCTCTAGCAAGCAGATGGACTCATCGTGAAAGGGTGGAAAAGTTCTATTGCAGGCTGTGACGTCACTACCGGACCCTACTTACTAACCAATTTCTGGTAGCGACCGACGCTTCTGATGAAACCGACATATTTCCCGAGATTCATGCCGAGTGTCACTCTACCCATTCGTAGCAGAAGAGTCGCGTCCTTATTCCGAACCGCGATCGCGGCAGAGAGGCGTGAAGAGCAATAAGGGAAGAGAGTTTCTCACTGAGGATCGCCTCCTCTTTAATTCGCCTTCGATATTTGCAAAATGAACGAAGAAGAAACCGAAAGTTTTACGATTGCCCGACTTACTTGAACTCCAACTTTACTTAAGAAGTCTCTATTAGTGATTTGGACCAGAGGCGTCCTCATCGAGTGGGGCAGGTGATGCGACTGCACCGGGGCCCTCAACTCAAAAGGTACCCAAAACATAAAAAAAAAATGAAAGTTTATCTTTTTTTATTTAATTTGCAAGCACTGATAGCAAATATGTTTTCAGATGTCAGTTTTCAGAGCAGGGGAAACAGTCACAAAGGGAAAAGAGTGATTTTTCATTTCTACTGTAGAAACGAAATGGCAAAATTCATTAAGCAGCGAAGGGGGTGTCCAGGAAACAGGGTTTAAGAAATAAGACACAAACAGATATTTTCTCACAGTTTTCTCCTAGACATATTATTAAAAAATTCTGCAATCAATAGATGCTATCTCTAAATTTCTACAATCTCCAGATGTTGGCCATGCAAAATCCTTCCAATGGCTGCACACTGCACTGGAAGGCTTGCAGGAATCGAGAAGCAATTTTAATAAATTTAACGAAAGTTCATCGAAGATGGCATTAATAGGGGGATGCAAACAAGATTCCAGTCTTCTCTCTCGGGACCTAAAATCAAACGGATGGATAGTGAGCGATGTGGACTAGAGGTTTAAAAATGAACAAATGGTTTCAAAATCGAGATATTCAACGTTACTTTAGACAGAGCCATTTATGGTACTACAAACGATTTTCAAGAGTTTGAGATCGTTGACTTCGTCGCCTGCATCCAAAAACTTTCTAAGCGATGGGAACTGGAATCGATTAATCCACAGTAAACGAGCTTTCCTTAATCGAATGCAAATCCGACTTAACATCTTCATTTGATGTTCAGCTTCTATGATTCCGGACTAGCTTGAAACAAGAAATAGCATATTTTTATACTATAAGGCAGTGGTTCTCATCCTTTTATGCTTCACGTACCCCCCTGGAAATGTGTATGTAACTGGCGTACCCCTTGTATAGATAGATAAAACTATAGTTATAGTATAACAATGGAAATAAAATAAAACATATATATCAGTGGCTCTCATCCTTTTATGCTTCACGTACCCCCCTGGAAATGTGTATGTAACTGGCGTACCCCTTGTATAGATAGATAAAACTATAGTTATAATATAACAATGGAAATAAAATAAAACATATATATCAGTGGTTCTCATCCTTTTATGCTTCACGTACCCCCCTGGAAATGTGTATGTAACTGGCGTACCCCTTGTATAGATAGATAAATCTATAGTTATAGTATAACAATGGAAATAAAATAAAACATATATATCAGTGGTTCTCATCCTTTTATGCTTCACGTACCCCCCTGGAAATGTGTATGTAACTGGCGTACCCCTTGTATAGATAGATAAAACTATAGTTATAGTATAACAATGGAAATAAAATAAAACATATATATCAGTGGTTCTCATCCTTTTATGCTTCACGTACCCCCCTAGAAATGTGTATGTAACTGGCGTACCCCTTGTATAGATAGATAAATCTATAGTTATAGTATAACAATGGGAATAAAATAAAACATATATATCAGTGGTTCCCATCCTTTTATGCTTCACGTACCCCCCTGGAAATGTGTATGTAACTGGCGTACCCCTTGTATAGATAGATAAAACTATAGTTATAGTATAACAATGGAAATAAAATAAAACATATATATCAGTGGTTCTCATCCTTTAATGCTTCACGTACCCCCCTGGAAATGTGTATGTAACTGGCGTACCCCTTGTATAGATAGATAAAACTATAGTTATAGTATAACAATGGGAATAAAATAAAACATATATATCAGTGGTTCTCATCCTTTTATGCTTCACGTACCCCCCTGGAAATGTGTATGTAACTGGCGTACCCCTTGTATAGATAGATAAAACTATAGTTATAGTATAACAATGGAAATAAATAAAACATATATATCAGTGGTTCTCATCCTTTTATGCTTCACGTACCCCCCTGGAAATGTGTATGTAACTGGCGTACCCCTTGTATAGATAGATAAAACTATAGTTATAGTATAACAATGGGAATAAAATAAAACATATATATCAGTGGTTCTCATCCTTTTATGCTTCACGTACCCCCCTGGAAATGTGTATGTAACTGGCGTACCCCTTGTATAGATAGATAAAACTATAGTTATAGTATAACAATGGAAATAAAATAAAACATATATATCAGTGGTTCTCATCCTTTTATGCTTCACGTACCCCCCTGGAAATGTGTATGTAACTGGCGTACCCCTTGTATAGATAGATAAAACTATAGTTATAGTATAACAATGGAAATAAAATAAAACATATATATCAGTGGTTCTCATCCTTTTATGCTTCACGTACCCCCCTGGAAATGTGTATGTAACTGGCGTACCCCTTGTATAGATAGATAAAACTATAGTTATAGTATAACAATGGGAATAAAATAAAACATATATATCAGTGGTTCTCATCCTTTTATGCTTCACGTACCCCCCTGGAAATGTGTATGTAACTGGCGTACCCCTTGTATAGATAGATAAAACTATAGTTATAGTATAACAATGGGAATAAAATAAAACATATATATCAGTGGTTCTCATCCTTTTATGCTTCACGTACCCCCCTGGAAATGTGTATGTAACTGGCGTACCCTTGTATAGATAGATAAAACTATAGTTATAGTATAACAATGGGAATAAAATAAAACATATATATCAGTGGTTCTCATCCTTTTATGCTTCACGTACCCCCCTGGAAATGTGTATGTAACTGGCGTACCCCTTGTATAGATAGATAAAACTATAGTTATAGTATAACAATGGAAATAAAATAAAACATATATATCAGTGGTTCTCATCCTTTTATGCTTCACGTACCCCCCTGGAAATGTGTATGTAACTGGCGTACCCCTTGTATAGATAGATAAAACTATAGTTATAGTATAACAATGGGAATAAAATAAAACATATATATCAGTGGTTCTCATCCTTCCTTTTATGCTTCACGTACCCCCCTGGAAATGTGTATGTAGCTGGCGTACCCCTTGTATAGATAGATAAAACTATAGTTATAGTATAACAATGGAAATAAAATAAAACATATATATCAGTGGTTCTCATCCTTTTATGCTTCACGTACCCCCCTGGAAATGTGTATGTAACTGGCGTACCCCTTGTATAGATAGATAAAACTATAGTTATAGTATAACAATGGAATAAAATAAAACATATATATCAGTGGTTCTCATCCTTTTATGCTTCACGTACCCCCCTGGAAATGTGTATGTAACTGGCGTACCCCTTGTATAGATAGATAAAACTATAGTTATAGTATAACAATGGAATAAAATAAAACATATATATCAGTGGTTCTCATCCTTTTATGCTTCACGTACCCCCCTGGAAATGTGTATGTAACTGGCGTACCCCTTGTATAGATAGATAAAACTATAGTTATAGTATAACAATGGGAATAAAATAAAACATATATATCAGTGGTTCTCATCCTTTTATGCTTCACGTACCCCCCTGGAAATGTGTATGTAACTGGCGTACCCCTTGTATAGATAGATAAAACTATAGTTATAGTATAACAATGGGAATAAAATAAAACATATATATCAGTGGTTCTCATCCTTTTATGCTTCACGTACCCCCCTGGAAATGTGTATGTAACTGGCGTACCCCTTGTATAGATAGATAAAACTATAGTTATAGTATAACAATGGGAATAAAATAAAACATATATATCAGTGGTTCTCATCCTTTTATGCTTCACGTACCCCCCTGGAAATGTGTATGTAACTGGCGTACCCCTTGTATAGATAGATAAAACTATAGTTATAGTATAACAATGGAATAAAATAAAACATATATATCAGTGGTTCTCATCCTTTTATGCTTCACGTACCCCCCTGGAAATGTGTATGTAACTGGCGTACCCCTTGTATAGATAGATAAAACTATAGTTATAGTATAACAATGGAATAAAATAAAACATATATATCAGTGGTTCTCATCCTTTTATGCTTCACGTACCCCCCTGGAAATGTGTATGTAACTGGCGTACCCCTTGTATAGATAGATAAAACTATAGTTATAGTATAACAATGGGAATAAAATAAAACATATATATCAGTGGTTCTCATCCTTTTATGCTTCACGTACCCCCCTGGAAATGTGTATGTAACTGGCGTACCCCTTGTATAGATAGATAAAACTATAGTTATAGTATAACAATGGAAATAAAATAAAACATATATATCAGTGGTTCTCATCCTTTTATGCTTCACGTACCCCCCTGGAAATGTGTATGTAACTGGCGTACCCCTTGTATAGATAGATAAAACTATAGTTATAGTATAACAATGGAATAAAATAAAACATATATATCAGTGGTTCTCATCCTTTTATGCTTCACGTACCCCCCTGGAAATGTGTATGTAACTGGCGTACCCCTTGTATAGATAGATAAAACTATAGTTATAGTATAACAATGGAAATAAAATAAAACATATATATCAGTGGTTCTCATCCTTTTATGCTTCACGTACCCCCCTGGAAATGTGTATGTAACTGGCGTACCCCTTGTATAGATAGATAAAACTATAGTTATAGTATAACAATGGGAATAAAATAAAACATATATATCAGTGGTTCTCATCCTTTTATGCTTCACGTACCCCCCTGGAAATGTGTATGTAACTGGCGTACCCCTTGTATAGATAGATAAAACTATAGTTATAATATAACAATGGAAATAAAATAAAACATATATATCAGTGGTTCTCATCCTTTTATGCTTCACGTACCCCCCTGGAAATGTGTATGTAACTGGCGTACCCCTTGTATAGATAGATAAATCTATAGTTATAGTATAACAATGGAAATAAAATACAACATATATATCAGTGGTTCTCATCCTTTTATGCTTCACGTACCCCCCTGGAAATGTGTATGTAACTGGCGTACCCCTTGTATAGATAGATAAAACTATAGTTATAATATAACAATGGAAATAAAATAAAACATATATATCAGTGGTTCTCATCCTTTTATGCTTCACGTACCCCCCTGGAAATGTGTATGTAACTGGCGTACCCCTTGTATAGATAGATAAATCTATAGTTATAGTATAACAATGGAAATAAAATACAACATATATATCAGTGGTTCTCATCCTTTTATGCTTCACGTACCCCCCTGGAAATGTGTATGTAACTGGCGTACCCCTTGTATAGATAGATAAAACTATAGTTATAGTATAACAATGGAAATAAAATAAAACATATATATCAGTGGTTCTCATCCTTTTATGCTTCACGTACCCCCCTGGAAATGTGTATGTAACTGGCGTACCCCTTGTATAGATAGATAAAACTATAGTTATAGTATAACAATGGAAATAAAATAAAACATATATATCAGTGGTTCTCATCCTTTTATGCTTCACGTACCCCCCTGGAAATGTGTATGTAACTGGCGTACCCCTTGTATAGATAGATAAAACTATAGTTATAGTATAACAATGGGAATAAAATAAAACATATATATCAGTGGTTCTCATCCTTTTATGCTTCACGTACCCCCCTGGAAATGTGTATGTAACTGGCGTACCCCTTGTATAGATAGATAAAACTATAGTTATAGTATAACAATGGAAATAAAATAAAACATATATATCAGTGGTTCTCATCCTTTTATGCTTCACGTACCCCCCTGGAAATGTGTATGTAACTGGCGTACCCCTTGTATAGATAGATAAAACTATAGTTATAGTATAACAATGGAAATAAAATAAAACATATATATCAGTGGTTCTCATCCTTTTATGCTTCACGTACCCCCCTGGAAATGTGTATGTAACTGGCGTACCCCTTGTATAGATAGATAAAACTATAGTTATAGTATAACAATGGAAATAAAATAAAACATATATATCAGTGGTTCTCATCCTTTTATGCTTCACGTACCCCCCTGGAAATGTGTATGTAACTGGCGTACCCCTTGTATAGATAGATAAAACTATAGTTATAGTATAACAATGGAAATAAAATAAAACATATATATCAGTGGTTCTCATCCTTTTATGCTTCACGTACCCCCCTGGAAATGTGTATGTAACTGGCGTACCCCTTGTATAGATAGATAAAACTATAGTTATAGTATAACAATGGGAATAAAATAAAACATATATATCAGTGGTTCTCATCCTTTTATGCTTCACGTACCCCCCTGGAAATGTGTATGTAACTGGCGTACCCCTTGTATAGATAGATAAAACTATAGTTATAGTATAACAAAGGGAATAAAATAAAACATATATATCAGTGGTTCTCATCCTTTTATGCTTCACGTACCCCCCTGGAAATGTGTATGTAACTGGCGTACCCCTTGTATAGATAGATAAAACTATAGTTATAGTATAACAATGGAAATAAAATAAAACATATATATCAGTGGTTCTCATCCTTTTATGCTTCACGTACCCCCCTGGAAATGTGTATGTAACTGGCCTACTCCTTGTATAGATAGATAAAACTATAGTTATAGTATAACAATGGGAATAAAATAAAACATATATATCAGTGGTTCTCATCCTTTTATGCTTCACGTACCCCCCTGGAAATGTGTATGTAACTGGCGTACCCCTTGTATAGATAGATAAAACTATAGTTATAATATAACAATGGAAATAAAATAAAACATATATATCAGTGGTTCTCATCCTTTTATGCTTCACGTACCCCCCTGGAAATGTGTATGTAACTGGCGTACCCCTTGTATAGATAGATAAATCTATAGTTATAGTATAACAATGGAAATAAAATACAACATATATATCAGTGGTTCTCATCCTTTTATGCTTCACGTACCCCCCTGGAAATGTGTATGTAACTGGCGTACCCCTTGTATAGATAGATAAAACTATAGTTATAATATAACAATGGAAATAAAATAAAACATATATATCAGTGGTTCTCATCCTTTTATGCTTCACGTACCCCCCTGGAAATGTGTATGTAACTGGCGTACCCCTTGTATAGATAGATAAATCTATAGTTATAGTATAACAATGGAAATAAAATACAACATATATATCAGTGGTTCTCATCCTTTTATGCTTCACGTACCCCCCTGGAAATGTGTATGTAACTGGCGTACCCCTTGTATAGATAGATAAAACTATAGTTATAGTATAACAATGGAAATAAAATAAAACATATATATCAGTGGTTCTCATCCTTTTATGCTTCACGTACCCCCCTGGAAATGTGTATGTAACTGGCGTACCCCTTGTATAGATAGATAAAACTATAGTTATAGTATAACAATGGAAATAAAATAAAACATATATATCAGTGGTTCTCATCCTTTTATGCTTCACGTACCCCCCTGGAAATGTGTATGTAACTGGCGTACCCCTTGTATAGATAGATAAAACTATAGTTATAGTATAACAATGGGAATAAAATAAAACATATATATCAGTGGTTCTCATCCTTTTATGCTTCACGTACCCCCCTGGAAATGTGTATGTAACTGGCGTACCCCTTGTATAGATAGATAAAACTATAGTTATAATATAACAATGGAAATAAAATAAAACATATATATCAGTGGTTCTCATCCTTTTATGCTTCACGTACCCCCCTGGAAATGTGTATGTAACTGGCGTACCCCTTGTATAGATAGATAAATCTATAGTTATAGTATAACAATGGAAATAAAATACAACATATATATCAGTGGTTCTCATCCTTTTATGCTTCACGTACCCCCCTGGAAATGTGTATGTAACTGGCGTACCCCTTGTATAGATAGATAAAACTATAGTTATAGTATAACAATGGAAATAAAATAAAACATATATATCAGTGGTTCTCATCCTTTTATGCTTCACGTACCCCCCTGGAAATGTGTATGTAACTGGCGTACCCCTTGTATAGATAGATAAAACTATAGTTATAGTATAACAATGGAAATAAAATAAAACATATATATCAGTGGTTCTCATCCTTTTATGCTTCACGTACCCCCCTGGAAATGTGTATGTAACTGGCGTACCCCTTGTATAGATAGATAAAACTATAGTTATAGTATAACAATGGGAATAAAATAAAACATATATATCAGTGGTTCTCATCCTTTTATGCTTCACGTACCCCCCTGGAAATGTGTATGTAACTGGCGTACCCCTTGTATAGATAGATAAAACTATAGTTATAGTATAACAAAGGGAATAAAATAAAACATATATATCAGTGGTTCTCATCCTTTTATGCTTCACGTACCCCCCTGGAAATGTGTATGTAACTGGCGTACCCCTTGTATAGATAGATAAAACTATAGTTATAGTATAACAATGGAAATAAAATAAAACATATATATCAGTGGTTCTCATCCTTTTATGCTTCACGTACCCCCCTGGAAATGTGTATGTAACTGGCGTACCCCTTGTATAGATAGATAAAACTATAGTTATAGTATAACAATGGAAATAAAATAAAACATATATATCAGTGGTTCTCATCCTTTTATGCTTCACGTACCCCCCTGGAAATGTGTATGTAACTGGCGTACCCCTTGTATAGATAGATAAATCTATAGTTATAGTATAACAATGGGAATAAAATAAAACATATATATCAGTGGTTCTCATCCTTTTATGCTTCACGTACCCCCCTGGAAATGTGTATGTAACTGGCGTACCCCTTGTATAGATAGATAAAACTATAGTTATAGTATAACAATGGAATAAAATAAAACATATATATCAGTGGTTCTCATCCTTTTATGCTTCACGTACCCCCCTGGAAATGTGTATGTAACTGGCGTACCCCTTGTATAGATAGATAAAACTATAGTTATAGTATAACAATGGAATAAAATAAAACATATATATCAGTGGTTCTCATCCTTTTATGCTTCACGTACCCCCCTGGAAATGTGTATGTAACTGGCGTACCCCTTGTATAGATAGATAAAACTATAGTTATAGTATAACAATGGGAATAAAATAAAACATATATATCAGTGGTTCTCATCCTTTTATGCTTCACGTACCCCCCTGGAAATGTGTATGTAACTGGCGTACCCCTTGTATAGATAGATAAAACTATAGTTATAGTATAACAATGGAAATAAAATAAAACATATATATCAGTGGTTCTCATCCTTTTATGCTTCACGTACCCCCCTGGAAATGTGTATGTAACTGGCGTACCCCTTGTATAGATAGATAAAACTATAGTTATAGTATAACAATGGGAATAAAATAAAACATATATATCAGTGGTTCTCATCCTTTTATGCTTCACGTACCCCCCTGGAAATGTGTATGTAACTGGCGTACCCCTTGTATAGATAGATAAAACTATAGTTATAGTATAACAATGGAAATAAAATAAAACATATATATCAGTGGTTCTCATCCTTTTATGCTTCACGTACCCCCCTGGAAATGTGTATGTAACTGGCGTACCCCTTGTATAGATAGATAAAACTATAGTTATAGTATAACAATGGAAATAAAATAAAACATATATATCAGTGGTTCTCATCCTTTTATGCTTCACGTACCCCCCTGGAAATGTGTATGTAACTGGCGTACCCCTTGTATAGATAGATAAAACTATAGTTATAGTATAACAATGGAAATAAAATAAAACATATATATCAGTGGTTCTCATCCTTTTATGCTTCACGTACCCCCCTGGAAATGTGTATGTAACTGGCGTACCCCTTGTATAGATAGATAAAACTATAGTTATAGTATAACAATGGAAATAAAATAAAACATATATATCAGTGGTTCTCATCCTTTTATGCTTCACGTACCCCCCTGGAAATGTGTATGTAACTGGCGTACCCCTTGTATAGATAGATAAAACTATAGTTATAGTATAACAATGGAAATAAAATAAAACATATATATCAGTGGTTCTCATCCTTTTATGCTTCACGTACCCCCCTGGAAATGTGTATGTAACTGGCGTACCCCTTGTATAGATAGATAAAACTATAGTTATAGTATAACAATGGAAATAAAATAAAACATATATATCAGTGGTTCTCATCCTTTTATGCTTCACGTACCCCCCTGGAAATGTGTATGTAACTGGCGTACCCCTTGTATAGATAGATAAAACTATAGTTATAGTATAACAATGGAAATAAAATAAAACATATATATCAGTGGTTCTCATCCTTTTATGCTTCACGTACCCCCCTGGAAATGTGTATGTAACTGGCGTACCCCTTGTATAGATAGATAAAACTATAGTTATAGTATAACAATGGAAATAAAATAAAACATATATATCAGTGGTTCTCATCCTTTTATGCTTCACGTACCCCCCTGGAAATGTGTATGTAACTGGCGTACCCCTTGTATAGATAGATAAAACTATAGTTATAGTATAACAATGGAAATAAAATAAAACATATATATCAGTGGTTCTCATCCTTTTATGCTTCACGTACCCCCCTGGAAATGTGTATGTAACTGGCGTACCCCTTGTATAGATAGATAAAACTATAGTTATAGTATAACAATGGAAATAAAATAAAACATATATATCAGTGGTTCTCATCCTTTTATGCTTCACGTACCCCCCTGGAAATGTGTATGTAACTGGCGTACCCCTTGTATAGATAGATAAAACTATAGTTATAGTATAACAATGGAAATAAAATAAAACATATATATCAGTGGTTCTCATCCTTTTATGCTTCACGTACCCCCCTGGAAATGTGTATGTAACTGGCGTACCCCTTGTATAGATAGATAAAACTATAGTTATAGTATAACAATGGAAATAAAATAAAACATATATATCAGTGGTTCTCATCCTTTTATGCTTCACGTACCCCCCTGGAAATGTGTATGTAACTGGCGTACCCCTTGTATAGATAGATAAATCTATAGTTATAGTATAACAATGGGAAATAAAATAAAACATATATATCAGTGGTTCTCATCCTTTTATGCTTCACGTACCCCCCTGGAAATGTGTATGTAACTGGCGTACCCCTTGTATAGATAGATAAAACTATAGTTATAGTATAACAATGGAAATAAAATAAAACATATATATCAGTGGTTCTCATCCTTTTATGCTTCACGTACCCCCCTGGAAATGTGTATGTAACTGGCGTACCCCTTGTATAGATAGATAAAACTATAGTTATAGTATAACAATGGGAATAAAATAAAACATATATATCAGTGGTTCTCATCCTTTTATGCTTCACGTACCCCCCTGGAAATGTGTATGTAACTGGCGTACCCCTTGTATAGATAGATAAAACTATAGTTATAGTATAACAATGGAAATAAAATAAAACATATATATCAGTGGTTCTCATCCTTTTATGCTTCACGTACCCCCCTGGAAATGTGTATGTAACTGGCGTACCCCTTGTATAGATAGATAAAACTATAGTTATAGTATAACAATGGGAATAAAATAAAACATATATATCAGTGGTTCTCATCCTTTTATGCTTCACGTACCCCCCTGGAAATGTGTATGTAACTGGCGTACCCCTTGTATAGATAGATAAAACTATAGTTATAGTATAACAATGGAAATAAAATAAAACATATATATCAGTGGTTCTCATCCTTTTATGCTTCACGTACCCCCCTGGAAATGTGTATGTAACTGGCGTACCCCTTGTATAGATAGATAAAACTATAGTTATAGTATAACAATGGAAATAAAATAAAACATATATATCAGTGGTTCTCATCCTTTTATGCTTCACGTACCCCCCTGGAAATGTGTATGTAACTGGCGTACCCCTTGTATAGATAGATAAAACTATAGTTATAGTATAACAATGGAAATAAAATAAAACATATATATCAGTGGTTCTCATCCTTTTATGCTTCACGTACCCCCCTGGAAATGTGTATGTAACTGGCGTACCCCTTGTATAGATAGATAAAACTATAGTTATAGTATAACAATGGAAATAAAATAAAACATATATATCAGTGGTTCTCATCCTTTTATGCTTCACGTACCCCCCTGGAAATGTGTATGTAACTGGCGTACCCCTTGTATAGATAGATAAAACTATAGTTATAGTATAACAATGGAAATAAAATAAAACATATATATCAGTGGTTCTCATCCTTTTATGCTTCACGTACCCCCCTGGAAATGTGTATGTAACTGGCGTACCCCTTGTATAGATAGATAAAACTATAGTTATAGTATAACAATGGAAATAAAATAAAACATATATATCAGTGGTTCTCATCCTTTTATGCTTCACGTACCCCCCTGGAAATGTGTATGTAACTGGCGTACCCCTTGTATAGATAGATAAATCTATAGTTATAGTATAACAATGGAAATAAAATACAACATATATATCAGTGGTTCTCATCCTTTTATGCTTCACGTACCCCCCTGGAAATGTGTATGTAACTGGCGTACCCCTTGTATAGATAGATAAAACTATAGTTATAGTATAACAATGGAAATAAAATAAAACATATATATCAGTGGTTCTCATCCTTTTATGCTTCACGTACCCCCCTGGAAATGTGTATGTAACTGGCGTACCCCTTGTATAGATAGATAAATCTATAGTTATAGTATAACAATGGAAATAAAATAAAACATATATATCAGTGGTTCTCATCCTTTTATGCTTCACGTACCCCCCTGGAAATGTGTATGTAACTGGCGTACCCCTTGTATAGATAGATAAAACTATAGTTATAGTATAACAATGGAAATAAAATAAAACATATATATCAGTGGTTCTCATCCTTTTATGCTTCACGTACCCCCCTGGAAATGTGTATGTAACTGGCGTACCCCTTGTATAGATAGATAAAACTATAGTTATAGTATAACAATGGAATAAAATAAAACATATATATCAGTGGTTCTCATCCTTTTATGCTTCACGTACCCCCCTGGAAATGTGTATGTAACTGGCGTACCCCTTGTATAGATAGATAAAACTATAGTTATAGTATAACAATGGAAATAAAATAAAACATATATATCAGTGGTTCTCATCCTTTTATGCTTCACGTACCCCCCTGGAAATGTGTATGTAACTGGCGTACCCCTTGTATAGATAGATAAAACTATAGTTATAGTATAACAATGGAAATAAAATAAAACATATATATCAGTGGTTCTCATCCTTTTATGCTTCACGTACCCCCCTGGAAATGTGTATGTAACTGGCGTACCCCTTGTATAGATAGATAAAACTATAGTTATAGTATAACAATGGAAATAAAATAAAACATATATATCAGTGGTTCTCATCCTTTTATGCTTCACGTACCCCCCTGGAAATGTGTATGTAACTGGCGTACCCCTTGTATAGATAGATAAAACTATAGTTATAGTATAACAATGGAAATAAAATAAAACATATATATCAGTGGTTCTCATCCTTTTATGCTTCACGTACCCCCCTGGAAATGTGTATGTAACTGGCGTACCCCTTGTATAGATAGATAAAACTATAGTTATAGTATAACAATGGAAATAAAATAAAACATATATATCAGTGGTTCTCATCCTTTTATGCTTCACGTACCCCCCTGGAAATGTGTATGTAACTGGCGTACCCCTTGTATAGATAGATAAAACTATAGTTATAGTATAACAATGGAAATAAAATAAAACATATATATCAGTGGTTCTCATCCTTTTATGCTTCACGTACCCCCCTGGAAATGTGTATGTAACTGGCGTACCCCTTGTATAGATAGATAAAACTATAGTTATAGTATAACAATGGAAATAAAATAAAACATATATATCAGTGGTTCTCATCCTTTTATGCTTCACGTACCCCCCTGGAAATGTGTATGTAACTGGCGTACCCCTTGTATAGATAGATAAAACTATAGTTATAGTATAACAATGGAAATAAAATAAAACATATATATCAGTGGTTCTCATCCTTTTATGCTTCACGTACCCCCCTGGAAATGTGTATGTAACTGGCGTACCCCTTGTATAGATAGATAAAACTATAGTTATAGTATAACAATGGAAATAAAATAAAACATATATATCAGTGGTTCTCATCCTTTTATGCTTCACGTACCCCCCTGGAAATGTGTATGTAACTGGCGTACCCCTTGTATAGATAGATAAAACTATAGTTATAGTATAACAATGGAAATAAAATAAAACATATATATCAGTGGTTCTCATCCTTTTATGCTTCACGTACCCCCCTGGAAATGTGTATGTAACTGGCGTACCCCTTGTATAGATAGATAAAACTATAGTTATAGTATAACAATGGAAATAAAATAAAACATATATATCAGTGGTTCTCATCCTTTTATGCTTCACGTACCCCCCTGGAAATGTG
>JAWZYU010000546.1:0-108121 GCA_038380435.1 Ryuthela nishihirai
CGAGTTCCCGCCAAGTGACCCGGGGGAGGCAGTTTTTTGTGCTCTCGGGCTCCTGTCGGGTGTTCCCGCCTCATGTCCCGGGGGAGTTTTTTCCTCCTCTGGTCTCGGGCACCTGTTACGAGTTCCCGCCAAGTGACCCGGGGGAGGCAGTTTTTTGTGCTCTCGGGCTCCTGTCGGGTGTTCCCGCCTCATGTCCCGGGGGAGTTTTTTCCTCCTCTGGTCTCGGGCACCTGTTACGAGTTCCCGCCAAGTGACCCGGGGGAGGCAGTTTTTTGTGCTCTCGGGCTCCTGTCGGGTGTTCCCGCCTCATGTCCCGGGGGAGTTTTTTCCTCCTCTGGTCTCGGGCACCTGTTACGAGTTCCCGCCAAGTGACCCGGGGGAGGCAGTTTTTTGTGCTCTCGGGCTCCTGTCGGGTGTTCCCGCCTCATGTCCCGGGGGAGTTTTTTCCTCCTCTGGTCTCGGGCACCTGTTACGAGTTCCCGCCAAGTGACCCGGGGGAGGCAGTTTTTTGTGCTCTCGGGCTCCTGTCGGGTGTTCCCGCCTCATGTCCCGGGGGAGTTTTTTCCTCCTCTGGTCTCGGGCACCTGTTACGAGTTCCCGCCAAGTGACCCGGGGGAGGCAGTTTTTTGTGCTCTCGGGCTCCTGTCGGGTGTTCCCGCCTCATGTCCCGGGGGAGTTTTTTCCTCCTCTGGTCTCGGGCACCTGTTACGAGTTCCCGCCAAGTGACCCGGGGGAGGCAGTTTTTTGTGCTCTCGGGCTCCTGTCGGGTGTTCCCGCCTCATGTCCCGGGGGAGTTTTTTCCTCCTCTGGTCTCGGGCACCTGTTACGAGTTCCCGCCAAGTGACCCCGGGGAGGCAGTTTTTTGTGCTCTCGGGCTCCTGTCGGGTGTTCCCGCCTCATGTCCCGGGGGAGTTTTTTCCTCCTGTGGTCTCGGGCACCTGTTACGAGTTCCCGCCTCATGTCCCGGGGGAGATTTTTCCTCCTCTGGTCTCGGGCACCTGTTACGAGTTCCCGCCAAGTGACCCGGGGGAGGCAGTTTTTTGTGCTCTCGGGCTCCTGCGGGTGTTCCCGCCTCATGTCCCGGGGGAGTTTTTTCCTCCTCTGGTCTCGGGCACCTGTTACGAGTTCCCGCCAAGTGACCCGGGGGAGGCAGTTTTTTGTGCTCTCGGGCTCCTGTCGGGTGTTCCCGCCTCATGTCCCGGGGGAGTTTTTTCCTCCTCTGGTCTCGGGCACCTGTTACGAGTTCCCGCCAAGTGACCCGGGGGAGGCAGTTTTTTGTGCTCTCGGGCTCCTGTCGGGTGTTCCCGCCTCATGTCCCGGGGGAGTTTTTTCCTCCTCTGGTCTCGGGCACCTGTTACGAGTTCCCGCCAAGTGACCCGGGGGAGGCAGTTTTTTGTGCTCTCGGGCTCCTGTCGGGTGTTCCCGCCTCATGTCCCGGGGGAGTTTTTTCCTCCTCTGGTCTCGGGCACCTGTTACGAGTTCCCGCCAAGTGACCCGGGGGAGGCAGTTTTTTGTGCTCTCGGGCTCCTGTCGGGTGTTCCCGCCTCATGTCCCGGGGGAGTTTTTTCCTCCTCTGGTCTCGGTCACCTGTTACGAGTTCCCGCCAAGTGACCCCGGGGAGGCAGTTTTTTGTGCTCTCGGGCTCCTGTCCGGTGTTCCCGCCTCATGTCCCGGGGGAGTTTTTTCCTCCTGTGGTCTCGGGCACCTGTTACGAGTTCCCGCCTCATGTCCCGGGGGAGATTTTTCCTCCTCTGGTCTCGGGCACCTGTTACGAGTTCCCGCCAAGTGACCCGGGGGAGGCAGTTTTTTGTGCTCTCGGGCTCCTGTCGGGTGTTCCCGCCTCATGTCCCGGGGGAGTTTTTTCCTCCTCTGGTCTCGGGCACCTGTTACGAGTTCCCGCCAAGTGACCCGGGGGAGGCAGTTTTTTGTGCTCTCGGGCTCCTGTCGGGTGTTCCCGCCTCATGTCCCGGGGGAGTTTTTTCCTCCTCTGGTCTCGGGCACCTGTTACGAGTTCCCGCCAAGTGACCCGGGGGAGGCAGTTTTTTGTGCTCTCGGGCTCCTGTCGGGTGTTCCCGCCTCATGTCCCGGGGGAGTTTTTTCCTCCTCTGGTCTCGGGCACCTGTTACGAGTTCCCGCCAAGTGACCCGGGGGAGGCAGTTTTTTGTGCTCTCGGGCTCCTGTCGGGTGTTCCCGCCTCATGTCCCGGGGGAGTTTTTTCCTCCTCTGGTCTCGGGCACCTGTTACGAGTTCCCGCCAAGTGACCCGGGGGAGGCAGTTTTTTGTGCTCTCGGGCTCCTGTCGGGTGTTCCCGCCTCATGTCCCGGGGGAGTTTTTTCCTCCTCTGGTCTCGGGCACCTGTTACGAGTTCCCGCCAAGTGACCCCGGGGAGGCAGTTTTTTGTGCTCTCGGGCTCCTGTCGGGTGTTCCCGCCTCATGTCCCGGGGGAGTTTTTTCCTCCTCTGGTCTCGGGCACCTGTTACGAGTTCCCGCCAAGTGACCCCGGGGAGGCAGTTTTTTGTGCTCTCGGGCTCCTGTCGGGTGTTCCCGCCTCATGTCCCGGGGGAGTTTTTTCCTCCTCTGGTCTCGGTCACCTGTTACGAGTTCCCGCCAAGTGACCCCGGGGAGGCAGTTTTTTGTGCTCTCGGGCTCCTGTCGGGTGTTCCCGCCTCATGTCCCGGGGGAGTTTTTTCCTCCTGTGGTCTCGGGCACCTGTTACGAGTTCCCGCCTCATGTCCCGCGGGAGATTTTTCCTCCTCTGGTCTCGGGCACCTGTTACGAGTTCCCGCCAAGTGACCCGGGGGAGGCAGTTTTTTGTGCTCTCGGGCTCCTGTCGGGTGTTCCCGCCTCATGTCCCGGGGGAGTTTTTTCCTCCTCTGGTCTCGGGCACCTGTTACGAGTTCCCGCCAAGTGACCCGGGGGAGGCAGTTTTTTGTGCTCTCGGGCTCCTGTCGGGTGTTCCCGCCTCATGTCCCGGGGGAGTTTTTTCCTCCTCTGGTCTCGGGCACCTGTTACGAGTTCCCGCCAAGTGACCCGGGGGAGGCAGTTTTTTGTGCTCTCGGGCTCCTGTCGGGTGTTCCCGCCTCATGTCCCGGGGGAGTTTTTTCCTCCTCTGGTCTCGGGCACCTGTTACGAGTTCCCGCCAAGTGACCCGGGGGAGGCAGTTTTTTGTGCTCTCGGGCTCCTGTCGGGTGTTCCCGCCTCATGTCCCGGGGGAGTTTTTTCCTCCTCTGGTCTCGGGCACCTGTTACGAGTTCCCGCCAAGTGACCCGGGGGAGGCAGTTTTTTGTGCTCTCGGGCTCCTGTCGGGTGTTCCCGCCTCATGTCCCGGGGGAGTTTTTTCCTCCTCTGGTCTCGGGCACCTGTTACGAGTTCCCGCCAAGTGACCCCGGGGAGGCAGTTTTTTGTGCTCTCGGGCTCCTGTTGGGTGTTCCCGCCTCATGTCCCGGGGGAGTTTTTTCCTCCTCTGGTCTCGGGCACCTGTTACGAGTTCCCGCCAAGTGACCCGGGGGAGGCAGTTTTTTGTGCTCTCGGGCTCCTGTCGGGTGTTCCCGCCTCATGTCCCGGGGGAGTTTTTTCCTCCTCTGGTCTCGGTCACCTGTTACGAGTTCCCGCCAAGTGACCCCGGGGAGGCAGTTTTTTGTGCTCTCGGGCTCCTGTCGGGTGTTCCCGCCTCATGTCCCGGGGGAGTTTTTTCCTCCTGTGGTCTCGGGCACCTGTTACGAGTTCCCGCCTCATGTCCCGGGGGAGATTTTTCCTCCTCTGGTCTCGGGCACCTGTTACGAGTTCCCGCCAAGTGACCCGGGGGAGGCAGTTTTTTGTGCTCTCGGGCTCCTGTCGGGTGTTCCCGCCTCATGTCCCGGGGGAGTTTTTTCCTCCTCTGGTCTCGGGCACCTGTTACGAGTTCCCGCCAAGTGACCCGGGGGAGGCAGTTTTTTGTGCTCTCGGGCTCCTGTCGGGTGTTCCCGCCTCATGTCCCGGGGGAGTTTTTTCCTCCTCTGGTCTCGGGCACCTGTTACGAGTTCCCGCCAAGTGACCCGGGGGAGGCAGTTTTTTGTGCTCTCGGGCTCCTGTCGGGTGTTCCCGCCTCATGTCCCGGGGGAGTTTTTTCCTCCTCTGGTCTCGGGCACCTGTTACGAGTTCCCGCCAAGTGACCCGGGGGAGGCAGTTTTTTGTGCTCTCGGGCTCCTGTCGGGTGTTCCCGCCTCATGTCCCGGGGGAGTTTTTTCCTCCTCTGGTCTCGGGCACCTGTTACGAGTTCCCGCCAAGTGACCCGGGGGAGGCAGTTTTTTGTGCTCTCGGGCTCCTGTCGGGTGTTCCCGCCTCATGTCCCGGGGGAGTTTTTTCCTCCTCTGGTCTCGGGCACCTGTTACGAGTTCCCGCCAAGTGACCCCGGGGAGGCAGTTTTTTGTGCTCTCGGGCTCCTGTCGGGTGTTCCCGCCTCATGTCCCGGGGGAGTTTTTTCCTCCTCTGGTCTCGGGCACCTGTTACGAGTTCCCGCCAAGTGACCCGGGGGAGGCAGTTTTTTGTGCTCTCGGGCTCCTGTCGGGTGTTCCCGCCTCATGTCCCGGGGGAGTTTTTTCCTCCTCTGGTCTCGGTCACCTGTTACGAGTTCCCGCCAAGTGACCCCGGGGAGGCAGTTTTTTGTGCTCTCGGGCTCCTGTCGGGTGTTCCCGCCTCATGTCCCGGGGGAGTTTTTTCCTCCTGTGGTCTCGGGCACCTGTTACGAGTTCCCGCCTCATGTCCCGGGGGAGATTTTTCCTCCTCTGGTCTCGGGCACCTGTTACGAGTTCCCGCCAAGTGACCCGGGGGAGGCAGTTTTTTGTGCTCTCGGGCTCCTGTCGGGTGTTCCCGCCTCATGTCCCGGGGGAGTTTTTTCCTCCTCTGGTCTCGGGCACCTGTTACGAGTTCCCGCCAAGTGACCCGGGGGAGGCAGTTTTTTGTGCTCTCGGGCTCCTGTCGGGTGTTCCCGCCTCATGTCCCGGGGGAGTTTTTTCCTCCTCTGGTCTCGGGCACCTGTTACGAGTTCCCGCCAAGTGACCCGGGGGAGGCAGTTTTTTGTGCTCTCGGGCTCCTGTCGGGTGTTCCCGCCTCATGTCCCGGGGGAGTTTTTTCCTCCTCTGGTCTCGGGCACCTGTTACGAGTTCCCGCCAAGTGACCCGGGGGAGGCAGTTTTTTGTGCTCTCGGGCTCCTGTCGGGTGTTCCCGCCTCATGTCCCGGGGGAGTTTTTTCCTCCTCTGGTCTCGGGCACCTGTTACGAGTTCCCGCCAAGTGACCCGGGGGAGGCAGTTTTTTGTGCTCTCGGGCTCCTGTCGGGTGTTCCCGCCTCATGTCCCAGGGGAGTTTTTTCCTCCTCTGGTCTCGGGCACCTGTTACGAGTTCCCGCCAAGTGACCCCGGGGAGGCAGTTTTTTGTGCTCTCGGGCTCCTGTCGGGTGTTCCCGCCTCATGTCCCGGGGGAGTTTTTTCCTCCTCTGGTCTCGGGCACCTGTTACGAGTTCCCGCCAAGTGACCCCGGGGAGGCAGTTTTTTGTGCTCTCGGGCTCCTGTCGGGTGTTCCCGCCTCATGTCCCGGGGGAGTTTTTTCCTCCTCTGGTCTCGGGCACCTGTTACGAGTTCCCGCCAAGTGACCCCGGGGAGGCAGTTTTTTGTGCTCTCGGGCTCCTGTCGGGTGTTCCCGCCTCATGTCCCGGGGGAGATTTTTCCTCCTCTGGTCTCGGGCACCTGTTACGAGTTCCCGCCAAGTGACCCGGGGGAGGCAGTTTTTTGTGCTCTCGGGCTCCTGTCGGGTGTTCCCGCCTCATGTCCCGGGGGAGTTTTTTCCTCCTGTGGTCTCGGGCACCTGTTACGAGTTCCCGCCTCATGTCCCGGGGGAGATTTTTCCTCCTCTGGTCTCGGGCACCTGTTACGAGTTCCCGCCAAGTGACCCGGGGGAGGCAGTTTTTTGTGCTCTCGGGCTCCTGTCGGGTGTTCCCGCCTCATGTCCCGGGGGAGTTTTTTCCTCCTCTGGTCTCGGGCACCTGTTACGAGTTCCCGCCAAGTGACCCGGGGGAGGCAGTTTTTTGTGCTCTCGGGCTCCTGTCGGGTGTTCCCGCCTCATGTCCCGGGGGAGTTTTTTCCTCCTCTGGTCTCGGGCACCTGTTACGAGTTCCCGCCAAGTGACCCGGGGGAGGCAGTTTTTTGTGCTCTCGGGCTCCTGTCGGGTGTTCCCGCCTCATGTCCCGGGGGAGTTTTTTCCTCCTCTGGTCTCGGGCACCTGTTACGAGTTCCCGCCAAGTGACCCGGGGGAGGCAGTTTTTTGTGCTCTCGGGCTCCTGTCGGGTGTTCCCGCCTCATGTCCCGGGGGAGTTTTTTCCTCCTCTGGTCTCGGGCACCTGTTACGAGTTCCCGCCAAGTGACCCGGGGGAGGCAGTTTTTTGTGCTCTCGGGCTCCTGTCGGGTGTTCCCGCCTCATGTCCCGGGGGAGTTTTTTCCTCCTCTGGTCTCGGGCACCTGTTACGAGTTCCCGCCAAGTGACCCCGGGGAGGCAGTTTTTTGTGCTCTCGGGCTCCTGTCGGGTGTTCCCGCCTCATGTCCCGGGGGAGTTTTTTCCTCCTCTGGTCTCGGGCACCTGTTACGAGTTCCCGCCAAGTGACCCCGGGGAGGCAGTTTTTTGTGCTCTCGGGCTCCTGTCGGGTGTTCCCGCCTCATGTCCCGGGGGAGTTTTTTCCTCCTCTGGTCTCGGTCACCTGTTACGAGTTCCCGCCAAGTGACCCCGGGGAGGCAGTTTTTTGTGCTCTCGGGCTCCTGTCGGGTGTTCCCGCCTCATGTCCCGGGGGAGTTTTTTCCTCCTGTGGTCTCGGGCACCTGTTACGAGTTCCCGCCTCATGTCCCGGGGGAGATTTTTCCTCCTCTGGTCTCGGGCACCTGTTACGAGTTCCCGCCAAGTGACCCGGGGGAGGCAGTTTTTTGTGCTCTCGGGCTCCTGTCGGGTGTTCCCGCCTCATGTCCCGGGGGAGTTTTTTCCTCCTCTGGTCTCGGGCACCTGTTACGAGTTCCCGCCAAGTGACCCGGGGGAGGCAGTTTTTTGTGCTCTCGGGCTCCTGTCGGGTGTTCCCGCCTCATGTCCCGGGGGAGTTTTTTCCTCCTCTGGTCTCGGGCACCTGTTACGAGTTCCCGCCAAGTGACCCGGGGGAGGCAGTTTTTTGTGCTCTCGGGCTCCTGTCGGGTGTTCCCGCCTCATGTCCCGGGGGAGTTTTTTCCTCCTCTGGTCTCGGGCACCTGTTACGAGTTCCCGCCAAGTGACCCGGGGGAGGCAGTTTTTTGTGCTCTCGGGCTCCTGTCGGGTGTTCCCGCCTCATGTCCCGGGGGAGTTTTTTCCTCCTCTGGTCTCGGGCACCTGTTACGAGTTCCCGCCAAGTGACCCGGGGGAGGCAGTTTTTTGTGCTCTCGGGCTCCTGTCGGGTGTTCCCGCCTCATGTCCCGGGGGAGTTTTTTCCTCCTCTGGTCTCGGGCACCTGTTACGAGTTCCCGCCAAGTGACCCCGGGGAGGCAGTTTTTTGTGCTCTCGGGCTCCTGTCGGGTGTTCCCGCCTCATGTCCCGGGGGAGTTTTTTCCTCCTCTGGTCTCGGGCACCTGTTACGAGTTCCCGCAAAGTGACCCGGGGGAGGCAGTTTTTTGTGCTCTCGGGCTCCTGTCGGGTGTTCCCGCCTCATGTCCCGGGGGAGTTTTTTCCTCCTCTGGTCTCGGTCACCTGTTACGAGTTCCCGCCAAGTGACCCCGGGGAGGCAGTTTTTTGTGCTCTCGGGCTCCTGTCGGGTGTTCCCGCCTCATGTCCCGGGGGAGTTTTTTCCTCCTGTGGTCTCGGGCACCTGTTACGAGTTCCCGCCTCATGTCCCGGGGGAGATTATTCCTCCTCTGGTCTCGGGCACCTGTTACGAGTTCCCGCCAAGTGACCCGGGGGAGGCAGTTTTTTGTGCTCTCGGGCTCCTGTCGGGTGTTCCCGCCTCATGTCCCGGGGGAGTTTTTTCCTCCTCTGGTCTCGGGCACCTGTTACGAGTTCCCGCCTCGTGACCCGGGGGAGGCAGTTTTTTGTGCTCTCGGGCTCCTGTCGGGTGTTCCCGCCTCATGTCCCGGGGGAGTTTTTTCCTCCTCTGGTCTCGGGCACCTGTTACGAGTTCCCGCCTCGTGACCCGGGGGAGGCAGTTTTTTGTGCTCTCGGGCTCCTGTCGGGTGTTCCCGCCTCATGTCCCGGGGGAGTTTTTTCCTCCTCTGGTCTCGGGCACCTGTTACGAGTTCCCGCCTCGTGACCCGGGGGAGGCAGTTTTTTGTGCTCTCGGGCTCCTGTCGGGTGTTCCCGCCTCATGTCCCGGGGGAGTTTTTTCCTCCTGTGGTCTCGGGCACCTGTTACGAGTTCCCGCCTCATGTCCCGGGGGAGATTTTTCCTCCTCTGGTCTCGGGCACCTGTTACGAGTTCCCGCCAAGTGACCCGGGGGAGGCAGTTTTTTGTGCTCTCGGGCTCCTGTCGGGTGTTCCCGCCTCATGTCCCGGGGGAGTTTTTTCCTCCTCTGGTCTCGGGCACCTGTTACGAGTTCCCGCCAAGTGACCCGGGGGAGGCAGTTTTTTGTGCTCTCGGGCTCCTGTCGGGTGTTCCCGCCTCATGTCCCGGGGGAGTTTTTTCCTCCTCTGGTCTCGGGCACCTGTTACGAGTTCCCGCCAAGTGACCCGGGGGAGGCAGTTTTTTGTGCTCTCGGGCTCCTGTCGGGTGTTCCCGCCTCATGTCCCGGGGGAGTTTTTTCCTCCTCTGGTCTCGGGCACCTGTTACGAGTTCCCGCCAAGTGACCCGGGGGAGGCAGTTTTTTGTGCTCTCGGGCTCCTGTCGGGTGTTCCCGCCTCATGTCCCGGGGGAGTTTTTTCCTCCTCTGGTCTCGGTCACCTGTTACGAGTTCCCGCCAAGTGACCCCGGGGAGGCAGTTTTTTGTGCTCTCGGGCTCCTGTCGGGTGTTCCCGCCTCATGTCCCGGGGGAGTTCTTTCCTCCTGTGGTCTCGGGCACCTGTTACGAGTTCCCGCCTCATGTCCCGGGGGAGATTTTTCCTCCTCTGGTCTCGGGCACCTGTTACGAGTTCCCGCCAAGTGACCCGGGGGAGGCAGTTTTTTGTGCTCTCGGGCTCCTGTCGGGTGTTCCCGCCTCATGTCCCGGGGGAGATTTTTCCTCCTCTGGTCTCGGGCACCTGTTACGAGTTCCCGCCAAGTGACCCGGGGGAGGCAGTTTTTTGTGCTCTCGGGCTCCTGTCGGGTGTTCCCGCCTCATGTCCCGGGGGAGTTTTTTCCTCCTCTGGTCTCGGGCACCTGTTACGAGTTCCCGCCTCGTGACCCGGGGGAGGCAGTTTTTTGTGCTCTCGGGCTCCTGTCGGGTGTTCCCGCCTCATGTCCCGGGGGAGTTTTTTCCTCCTGTGGTCTCGGGCACCTGTTACGAGTTCCCGCCTCATGTCCCGGGGGAGATTTTTCCTCCTCTGGTCTCGGGCACCTGTTACGAGTTCCCGCCAAGTGACCCGGGGGAGGCAGTTTTTTGTGCTCTCGGGCTCCTGTCGGGTGTTCCCGCCTCATGTCCCGGGGGAGATTTTTCCTCCTCTGGTCTCGGGCACCTGTTACGAGTTCCCGCCAAGTGACCCGGGGGAGGCAGTTTTTTGTGCTCTCGGGCTCCTGTCGGGTGTTCCCGCCTCATGTCCCGGGGGAGTTTTTTCCTCCTCTGGTCTCGGGCACCTGTTACGAGTTCCCGCCTCGTGACCCGGGGGAGGCAGTTTTTTGTGATCTCGGGCTCCTGTCGGGTGTTCCCGCCTCATGTCCCGGGGGAGTTTTTTCCTCCTGTGGTCTCGGGCACCTGTTACGAGTTCCCGCCTCATGTCCCGGGGGAGATTTTTCCTCCTCTGGTCTCGGGCACCTGTTACGAGTTCCCGCCAAGTGACCCGGGGGAGGCAGTTTTTTGTGCTCTCGGGCTCCTGTCGGGTGTTCCCGCCTCATGTCCCGGGGGAGTTTTTTCCTCCTCTGGTCTCGGGCACCTGTTACGAGTTCCCGCCAAGTGACCCGGGGGAGGCAGTTTTTTGTGCTCTCGGGCTCCTGTCGGGTGTTCCCGCCTCATGTCCCGGGGGAGTTTTTTCCTCCTCTGGTCTCGGGCACCTGTTACGAGTTCCCGCCAAGTGACCCGGGGGAGGCAGTTTTTTGTGCTCTCGGGCTCCTGTCGGGTGTTCCCGCCTCATGTCCCGGGGGAGTTTTTTCCTCCTCTGGTCTCGGGCACCTGTTACGAGTTCCCGCCAAGTGACCCGGGGGAGGCAGTTTTTTGTGCTCTCGGGCTCCTGTCGGGTGTTCCCGCCTCATGTCCCGGGGGAGTTTTTTCCTCCTCTGGTCTCGGGCACCTGTTACGAGTTCCCGCCAAGTGACCCGGGGGAGGCAGTTTTTTGTGCTCTCGGGCTCCTGTCGGGTGTTCCCGCCTCATGTCCCGGGGGAGTTTTTTCCTCCTCTGGTCTCGGGCACCTGTTACGAGTTCCCGCCAAGTGACCCGGGGGAGGCAGTTTTTTGTGCTCTCGGGCTCCTGTCGGGTGTTCCCGCCTCATGTCCCGGGGGAGTTTTTTCCTCCTCTGGTCTCGGGCACCTGTTACGAGTTCCCGCCAAGTGACCCGGGGGAGGCAGTTTTTTGTGCTCTCGGGCTCCTGTCGGGTGTTCCCGCCTCATGTCCCGGGGGAGTTTTTTCCTCCTCTGGTCTCGGTCACCTGTTACGAGTTCCCGCCAAGTGACCCCGGGGAGGCAGTTTTTTGTGCTCTCGGGCTCCTGTCGGGTGTTCCCGCCTCATGTCCCGGGGGAGTTTTTTCCTCCTGTGGTCTCGGGCACCTGTTACGAGTTCCCGCCTCATGTCCCGGGGGAGATTTTTCCTCCTCTGGTCTCGGGCACCTGTTACGAGTTCCCGCCAAGTGACCCGGGGGAGGCAGTTTTTTGTGCTCTCGGGCTCCTGTCGGGTGTTCCCGCCTCATGTCCCGGGGGAGTTTTTTCCTCCTCTGGTCTCGGGCACCTGTTACGAGTTCCCGCCAAGTGACCCGGGGGAGGCAGTTTTTTGTGCTCTCGGGCTCCTGTCGGGTGTTCCCGCCTCATGTCCCGGGGGAGTTTGTTCCTCCTCTGGTCTCGGGCACCTGTTACGAGTTCCCGCCAAGTGACCCGGGGGAGGCAGTTTTTTGTGCTCTCGGGCTCCTGTCGGGTGTTCCCGCCTCATGTCCCGGGGGAGTTTTTTCCTCCTCTGGTCTCGGTCACCTGTTACGAGTTCCCGCCAAGTGACCCCGGGGAGGCAGTTTTTTGTGCTCTCGGGCTCCTGTCGGGTGTTCCCGCCTCATGTCCCGGGGGAGTTTTTTCCTCCTGTGGTCTCGGGCACCTGTTACGAGTTCCCGCCTCATGTCCCGGGGGAGATTTTTCCTCCTCTGGTCTCGGGCACCTGTTACGAGTTCCCGCCAAGTGACCCGGGGGAGGCAGTTTTTTGTGCTCTCGGGCTCCTGTCGGGTGTTCCCGCCTCATGTCCCGGGGGAGATTTTTCCTCCTCTGGTCTCGGGCACCTGTTACGAGTTCCCGCCAAGTGACCCGGGGGAGGCAGTTTTTTGTGCTCTCGGGCTCCTGTCGGGTGTTCCCGCCTCATGTCCCGGGGGAGTTTTTTCCTCCTCTGGTCTCGGGCACCTGTTACGAGTTCCCGCCAAGTGACCCGGGGGAGGCAGTTTTTTGTGCTCTCGGGCTCCTGTCGGGTGTTCCCGCCTCATGTCCCGGGGGAGTTTTTTCCTCCTCTGGTCTCGGGCACCTGTTACGAGTTCCCGCCAAGTGACCCGGGGGAGGCAGTTTTTTGTGCTCTCGGGCTCCTGTCGGGTGTTCCCGCCTCATGTCCCGGGGGAGTTTTTTCCTCCTCTGGTCTCGGGCACCTGTTACGAGTTCCCGCCAAGTGACCCGGGGGAGGCAGTTTTTTGTGCTCTCGGGCTCCTGTCGGGTGTTCCCGCCTCATGTCCCGGGGGAGTTTTTTCCTCCTCTGGTCTCGGGCACCTGTTACGAGTTCCCGCCAAGTGACCCGGGGGAGGCAGTTTTTTGTGCTCTCGGGCTCCTGTCGGGTGTTCCCGCCTCATGTCCCGGGGGAGTTTTTTCCTCCTCTGGTCTCGGGCACCTGTTACGAGTTCCCGCCAAGTGACCCGGGGGAGGCAGTTTTTTGTGCTCTCGGGCTCCTGTCGGGTGTTCCCGCCTCATGTCCCGGGGGAGTTTTTTCCTCCTCTGGTCTCGGGCACCTGTTACGAGTTCCCGCCAAGTGACCCCGGGGAGGCAGTTTTTTGTGCTCTCGGGCTCCTGTCGGGTGTTCCCGCCTCATGTCCCGGGGGAGTTTTTTCCTCCTCTGGTCTCGGGCACCTGTTACGAGTTCCCGCCAAGTGACCCGGGGGAGGCAGTTTTTTGTGCTCTCGGGCTCCTGTCGGGTGTTCCCGCCTCATGTCCCGGGGGAGTTTTTTCCTCCTCTGGTCTCGGTCACCTGTTACGAGTTCCCGCCAAGTGACCCCGGGGAGGCAGTTTTTTGTGCTCTCGGGCTCCTGTCGGGTGTTCCCGCCTCATGTCCCGGGGGAGTTTTTTCCTCCTGTGGTCTCGGGCACCTGTTACGAGTTCCCGCCTCATGTCCCGGGGGAGATTTTTCCTCCTCTGGTCTCGGGCACCTGTTACGAGTTCCCGCCAAGTGACCCGGGGGAGGCAGTTTTTTGTGCTCTCGGGCTCCTGTCGGGTGTTCCCGCCTCATGTCCCGGGGGAGATTTTTCCTCCTCTGGTCTCGGGCACCTGTTACGAGTTCCCGCCAAGTGACCCGGGGGAGGCAGTTTTTTGTGCTCTCGGGCTCCTGTCGGGTGTTCCCGCCTCATGTCCCGGGGGAGTTTTTTCCTCCTCTGGTCTCGGGCACCTGTTACGAGTTCCCGCCAAGTGACCCGGGGGAGGCAGTTTTTTGTGCTCTCGGGCTCCTGTCGGGTGTTCCCGCCTCATGTCCCGGGGGAGTTTTTTCCTCCTCTGGTCTCGGGCACCTGTTACGAGTTCCCGCCAAGTGACCCGGGGGAGGCAGTTTTTTGTGCTCTCGGGCTCCTGTCGGGTGTTCCCGCCTCATGTCCCGGGGGAGTTTTTTCCTCCTCTGGTCTCGGGCACCTGTTACGAGTTCCCGCCAAGTGACCCGGGGGAGGCAGTTTTTTGTGCTCTCGGGCTCCTGTCGGGTGTTCCCGCCTCATGTCCCGGGGGAGTTTTTTCCTCCTCTGGTCTCGGGCACCTGTTACGAGTTCCCGCCAAGTGACCCGGGGGAGGCAGTTTTTTGTGCTCTCGGGCTCCTGTCGGGTGTTCCCGCCTCATGTCCCGGGGGAGTTTTTTCCTCCTCTGGTCTCGGGCACCTGTTACGAGTTCCCGCCAAGTGACCCGGGGGAGGCAGTTTTTTGTGCTCTCGGGCTCCTGTCGGGTGTTCCCGCCTCATGTCCCGGGGGAGTTTTTTCCTCCTCTGGTCTCGGGCACCTGTTACGAGTTCCCGCCAAGTGACCCGGGGGAGGCAGTTTTTTGTGCTCTCGGGCTCCTGTCGGGTGTTCCCGCCTCATGTCCCGGGGGAGTTTTTTCCTCCTCTGGTCTCGGGCACCTGTTACGAGTTCCCGCCAAGTGACCCCGGGGAGGCAGTTTTTTGTGCACTCGGGCTCCTGTCGGGTGTTCCCGCCTCATGTCCCGGGGGAGTTTTTTCCTCCTCTGGTCTCGGGCACCTGTTACGAGTTCCCGCCAAGTGACCCGGGGGAGGCAGTTTTTTGTGCTCTCGGGCTCCTGTCGGGTGTTCCCGCCTCATGTCCCGGGGGAGTTTTTTCCTCCTCTGGTCTCGGTCACCTGTTACGAGTTCCCGCCAAGTGACCCCGGGGAGGCAGTTTTTTGTGCTCTCGGGCTCCTGTCGGGTGTTCCCGCCTCATGTCCCGGGGGAGTTTTTTCCTCCTGTGGTCTCGGGCACCTGTTACGAGTTCCCGCCTCATGTCCCGGGGGAGATTTTTCCTCCTCTGGTCTCGGGCACCTGTTACGAGTTCCCGCCAAGTGACCCGGGGGAGGCAGTTTTTTGTGCTCTCGGGCTCCTGTCGGGTGTTCCCGCCTCATGTCCCGGGGGAGATTTTTCCTCCTCTGGTCTCGGGCACCTGTTACGAGTTCCCGCCAAGTGACCCGGGGGAGGCAGTTTTTTGTGCTCTCGGGCTCCTGTCGGGTGTTCCCGCCTCATGTCCCGGGGGAGTTTTTTCCTCCTCTGGTCTCGGGCACCTGTTACGAGTTCCCGCCAAGTGACCCGGGGTAGGCAGTTTTTTGTGCTCTCGGGCTCCTGTCGGGTGTTCCCGCCTCATGTCCCGGGGGAGTTTTTTCCTCCTCTGGTCTCGGGCACCTGTTACGAGTTCCCGCCAAGTGACCCCGGGGGAGGCAGTTTTTTGTGCTCTCGGGCTCCTGTCGGGTGTTCCCGCCTCATGTCCCGGGGGAGTTTTTTCCTCCTCTGGTCTCGGGCACCTGTTACGAGTTCCCGCCAAGTGACCCGGGGGAGGCAGTTTTTTGTGCTCTCGGGCTCCTGTCGGGTGTTCCCGCCTCATGTCCCGGGGGAGTTTTTTCCTCCTCTGGTCTCGGTCACCTGTTACGAGTTCCCGCCAAGTGACCCCGGGGAGGCAGTTTTTTGTGCTCTCGGGCTCCTGTCGGGTGTTCCCGCCTCATGTCCCGGGGGAGTTTTTTCCTCCTGTGGTCTCGGGCACCTGTTACGAGTTCCCGCCTCATGTCCCGGGGGAGATTTTTCCTCCTCTGGTCTCGGGCACCTGTTACGAGTTCCCGCCAAGTGACCCGGGGGAGGCAGTTTTTTGTGCTCTCGGGCTCCTGTCGGGTGTTCCCGCCTCATGTCCCGGGGGAGATTTTTCCTCCTCTGGTCTCGGGCACCTGTTACGAGTTCCCGCCAAGTGACCCGGGGGAGGCAGTTTTTTGTGCTCTCGGGCTCCTGTCGGGTGTTCCCGCCTCATGTCCCGGGGGAGTTTTTTCCTCCTCTGGTCTCGGGCACCTGTTACGAGTTCCCGCCAAGTGACCCGGGGGAGGCAGTTTTTTGTGCTCTCGGGCTCCTGTCGGGTGTTCCCGCCTCATGTCCCGGGGGAGTTTTTTCCTCCTCTGGGCTCGGGCACCTGTTACGAGTTCCCGCCAAGTGACCCGGGGGAGGCAGTTTTTTGTGCTCTCGGGCTCCTGTCGGGTGTTCCCGCCTCATGTCCCGGGGGAGTTTTTTCCTCCTCTGGTCTCGGGCACCTGTTACGAGTTCCCGCCAAGTGACCCGGGGGAGGCAGTTTTTTGTGCTCTCGGGCTCCTGTCGGGTGTTCCCGCCTCATGTCCCGGGGGAGTTTTTTCCTCCTCTGGTCTCGGGCACCTGTTACGAGTTCCCGCCAAGTGACCCGGGGGAGGCAGTTTTTTGTGCTCTCGGGCTCTTGTCGGGTGTTCCCGCCTCATGTCCCGGGGGAGTTTTTTCCTCCTCTGGTCTCGGGCACCTGTTACGAGTTCCCGCCAAGTGACCCGGGGGAGGCAGTTTTTTGTGCTCTCGGGCTCCTGTCGGGTGTTCCCGCCTCATGTCCCGGGGGAGTTTTTTCCTCCTCTGGTCTCGGGCACCTGTTACGAGTTCCCGCCAAGTGACCCGGGGGAGGCAGTTTTTTGTGCTCTCGGGCTCCTGTCGGGTGTTCCCGCCTCATGTCCCGGGGGAGTTTTTTCCTCCTCTGGTCTCGGGCACCTGTTACGAGTTCCCGCCAAGTGACCCGGGGGAGGCAGTTTTTTGTGCTCTCGGGCTCCTGTCGGGTGTTCCCGCCTCATGTCCCGGGGGAGTTTTTTCCTCCTCTGGTCTCGGGCACCTGTTACGAGTTCCCGCCAAGTGACCCGGGGGACGCAGTTTTTTGTGCTCTCGGGCTCCTGTCGGGTGTTCCCGCCTCATGTCCCGGGGGAGTTTTTTCCTCCTCTGGTCTCGGGCACCTGTTACGAGTTCCCGCCAAGTGACCCCGGGGGAGGCAGTTTTTTGTGCTCTCGGGCTCCTGTCGGGTGTTCCCGCCTCATGTCCCGGGGGAGTTTTTTCCTCCTCTGGTCTCGGGCACCTGTTACGAGTTCCCGCCAAGTGACCCGGGGGAGGCAGTTTTTTGTGCTCTCGGGCTCCTGTCGGGTGTTCCCGCCTCATGTCCCGGGGGAGTGTTTTCCTCCTCTGGTCTCGGTCACCTGTTACGAGTTCCCGCCAAGTGACCCCGGGGAGGCAGTTTTTTGTGCTCTCGGGCTCCTGTCGGGTGTTCCCGCCTCATGTCCCGGGGGAGTTTTTTCCTCCTGTGGTCTCGGGCACCTGTTACGAGTTCCCGCCTCATGTCCCGGGGGAGATTTTTCCTCCTCTGGTCTCGGGCACCTGTTACGAGTTCCCGCCAAGTGACCCGGGGGAGGCAGTTTTTTGTGCTCTCGGGCTCCTGTCGGGTGTTCCCGCCTCATGTCCCGGGGGAGATTTTTCCTCCTCTGGTCTCGGGCACCTGTTACGAGTTCCCGCCAAGTGACCCGGGGGAGGCAGTTTTTTGTGCTCTCGGGCTCCTGTCGGGTGTTCCCGCCTCATGTCCCGGGGGAGTTTTTTCCTCCTCTGGTCTCGGGCACCTGTTACGAGTTCCCGCCTCGTGACCCGGGGGAGGCAGTTTTTTGTGCTCTCGGGCTCCTGTCGGGTGTTCCCGCCTCATGTCCCGGGGGAGTTTTTTCCTCCTGTGGTCTCGGGCACCTGTTACGAGTTCCCGCCTCATGTCCCGGGGGAGATTTTTCCTCCTCTGGTCTCGGGCACCTGTTACGAGTTCCCGCCAAGTGACCCGGGGGAGGCAGTTTTTTGTGCTCTCGGGCTCCTGTCGGGTGTTCCCGCCTCATGTCCCGGGGGAGTTTTTTCCTCCTCTGGTCTCGGGCACCTGTTACGAGTTCCCGCCAAGTGACCCGGGGGAGGCAGTTTTTTGTGCTCTCGGGCTCCTGTCGGGTGTTCCCGCCTCATGTCCCGGGGGAGTTTTTTCCTCCTCTGGTCTCGGGCACCTGTTACGAGTTCCCGCCAAGTGACCCGGGGGAGGCAGTTTTTTGTGCTCTCGGGCTCCTGTCGGGTGTTCCCGCCTCATGTCCCGGGGGAGTTTTTTCCTCCTCTGGTCTCGGGCACCTGTTACGAGTTCCCGCCAAGTGACCCGGGGGAGGCAGTTTTTTGTGCTCTCGGGCTCCTGTCGGGTGTTCCCGCCTCATGTCCCGGGGGAGTTTTTTCCTCCTCTGGTCTCGGGCACCTGTTACGAGTTCCCGCCAAGTGACCCGGGGGAGGCAGTTTTTTGTGCTCTCGGGCTCCTGTCGGGTGTTCCCGCCTCATGTCCCGGGGGAGTTTTTTCCTCCTCTGGTCTCGGGCACCTGTTACGAGTTCCCGCCAAGTGACCCGGGGGAGGCAGTTTTTTGTGCTCTCGGGCTCCTGTCGGGTGTTCCCGCCTCATGTCCCGGGGGAGTTTTTTCCTCCTCTGGTCTCGGGCACCTGTTACGAGTTCCCGCCAAGTGACCCGGGGGAGGCAGTTTTTTGTGCTCTCGGGCTCCTGTCGGGTGTTCCCGCCTCATGTCCCGGGGGAGTTTTTTCCTCCTCTGGTCTCGGGCACCTGTTACGAGTTCCCGCCAAGTGACCCGGGGGAGGCAGTTTTTTGTGCTCTCGGGCTCCTGTCGGGTGTTCCCGCCTCATGTCCCGGGGGAGTTTTTTCCTCCTCTGGTCTCGGGCACCTGTTACGAGTTCCCGCCAAGTGACCCGGGGGAGGCAGTTTTTTGTGCTCTCGGGCTCCTGTCGGGTGTTCCCGCCTCATGTCCCGGGGGAGTTTTTTCCTCCTCTGGTCTCGGTCACCTGTTACGAGTTCCCGCCAAGTGACCCCGGGGAGGCAGTTTTTTGTGCTCTCGGGCTCCTGTCGGGTGTTCCCGCCTCATGTCCCGGGGGAGTTTTTTCCTCCTGTGGTCTCGGGCACCTGTTACGAGTTCCCGCCTCATGTCCCGGGGGAGATTTTTCCTCCTCTGGTCTCGGGCACCTGTTACGAGTTCCCGCCAAGTGACCCGGGGGAGGCAGTTTTTTGTGCTCTCGGGCTCCTGTCGGGTGTTCCCGCCTCATGTCCCGGGGGAGATTTTTCCTCCTCTGGTCTCGGGCACCTGTTACGAGTTCCCGCCAAGTGACCCGGGGGAGGCAGTTTTTTGTGCTCTCGGGCTCCTGTCGGGTGTTCCCGCCTCATGTCCCGGGGGAGTTTTTTCCTCCTCTGGTCTCGGGCACCTGTTACGAGTTCCCGCCTCGTGACCCGGGGGAGGCAGTTTTTTGTGCTCTCGGGCTCCTGTCGGGTGTTCCCGCCTCATGTCCCGGGGGAGTTTTTTCCTCCTGTGGTCTCGGGCACCTGTTACGAGTTCCCGCCTCATGTCCCGGGGGAGATTTTTCCTCCTCTGGTCTCGGGCACCTGTTACGAGTTCCCGCCAAGTGACCCGGGGGAGGCAGTTTTTTGTGCTCTCGGGCTCCTGTCGGGTGTTCCCGCCTCATGTCCCGGGGGAGATTTTTCCTCCTCTGGTCTCGGGCACCTGTTACGAGTTCCCGCCAAGTGACCCGGGGGAGGCAGTTTTTTGTGCTCTCGGGCTCCTGTCGGGTGTTCCCGCCTCATGTCCCGGGGGAGTTTTTTCCTCCTCTGGTCTCGGGCACCTGTTACGAGTTCCCGCCTCGTGACCCGGGGGAGGCAGTTTTTTGTGCTCTCGGGCTCCTGTCGGGTGTTCCCGCCTCATGTCCCGGGGGAGTTTTTTCCTCCTGTGGTCTCGGGCACCTGTTACGAGTTCCCGCCTCATGTCCCGGGGGAGATTTTTCCTCCTCTGGTCTCGGGCACCTGTTACGAGTTCCCGCCAAGTGACCCGGGGGAGGCAGTTTTTTGTGCTCTCGGGCTCCTGTCGGGTGTTCCCGCCTCATGTCCCGGGGGAGTTTTTTCCTCCTCTGGTCTCGGGCACCTGTTACGAGTTCCCGCCAAGTGACCCGGGGGAGGCAGTTTTTTGTGCTCTCGGGCTCCTGTCGGGTGTTCCCGCCTCATGTCCCGGGGGAGTTTTTTCCTCCTCTGGTCTCGGGCACCTGTTACGAGTTCCCGCCAAGTGACCCGGGGGAGGCAGTTTTTTGTGCTCTCGGGCTCCTGTCGGGTGTTCCCGCCTCATGTCCCGGGGGAGTTTTTTCCTCCTCTGGTCTCGGGCACCTGTTACGAGTTCCCGCCAAGTGACCCGGGGGAGGCAGTTTTTTGTGCTCTCGGGCTCCTGTCGGGTGTTCCCGCCTCATGTCCCGGGGGAGTTTTTTCCTCCTCTGGTCTCGGGCACCTGTTACGAGTTCCCGCCAAGTGACCCCGGGGAGGCAGTTTTTTGTGCTCTCGGGCTCCTGTCGGGTGTTCCCGCCTCATGTCCCGGGGGAGTTTTTTCCTCCTCTGGTCTCGGGCACCTGTTACGAGTTCCCGCCAAGTGACCCGGGGGAGGCAGTTTTTTGTGCTCTCGGGCTCCTGTCGGGTGTTCCCGCCTCATGTCCCGGGGGAGTTTTTTCCTCCTGTGGTCTCGGGCACCTGTTACGAGTTCCCGCCTCATGTCCCGGGGGAGATTTTTCCTCCTCTGGTCTCGGGCACCTGTTACGAGTTCCCGCCAAGTGACCCGGGGGAGGCAGTTTTTTGTGCTCTCGGGCTCCTGTCGGGTGTTCCCGCCTCATGTCCCGGGGGAGATTTTTCCTCCTCTGGTCTCGTGCACCTGTTACGAGTTCCCGCCAAGTGACCCGGGGGAGGCAGTTTTTTGTGCTCTCGGGCTCCTGTCGGGTGTTCCCGCCTCATGTCCCGGGGGAGTTTTTTCCTCCTCTGGTCTCGGGCACCTGTTACGAGTTCCCGCCAAGTGACCCGGGGGAGGCAGTTTTTTGTGCTCTCGGGCTCCTGTCGGGTGTTCCCGCCTCATGTCCCGGGGGAGTTTTTTCCTCCTCTGGTCTCGGGCACCTGTTACGAGTTCCCGCCAAGTGACCCGGGGGAGGCAGTTTTTTGTGCTCTCGGGCTCCTGTCGGGTGTTCCCGCCTCATGTCCCGGGGGAGTTTTTTCCTCCTCTGGTCTCGGGCACCTGTTACGAGTTCCCGCCAAGTGACCCGGGGGAGGCAGTTTTTTGTGCTCTCGGGCTCCTGTCGGGTGTTCCCGCCTCATGTCCCGGGGGAGTTTTTTCCTCCTCTGGTCTCGGGCACCTGTTACGAGTTCCCGCCAAGTGACCCGGGGGAGGCAGTTTTTTGTGCTCTCGGGCTCCTGTCGGGTGTTCCCGCCTCATGTCCCGGGGGAGTTTTTTCCTCCTCTGGTCTCGGGCACCTGTTACGAGTTCCCGCCAAGTGACCCGGGGGAGGCAGTTTTTTGTGCTCTCGGGCTCCTGTCGGGTGTTCCCGCCTCATGTCCAGGGGGAGTTTTTTCCTCCTCTGGTCTCGGGCACCTGTTACGAGTTCCCGCCAAGTGACCCGGGGGAGGCAGTTTTTTGTGCTCTCGGGCTCCTGTCGGGTGTTCCCGCCTCATGTCCCGGGGGAGTTTTTTCCTCCTCTGGTCTCGGTCACCTGTTACGAGTTCCCGCCAAGTGACCCCGGGGAGGCAGTTTTTTGTGCTCTCGGGCTCCTGTCGGGTGTTCCCGCCTCATGTCCCGGGGGAGTTTTTTCCTCCTGTGGTCTCGGGCACCTGTTACGAGTTCCCGCCTCATGTCCCGGGGGAGATTTTTCCTCCTCTGGTCTCGGGCACCTGTTACGAGTTCCCGCCAAGTGACCCGGGGGAGGCAGTTTTTTGTGCTCTCGGGCTCCTGTCGGGTGTTCCCGCCTCATGTCCCGGGGGAGATTTTTCCTCCTCTGGTCTCGGGCACCTGTTACGAGTTCCCGCCAAGTGACCCGGGGGAGGCAGTTTTTTGTGCTCTCGGGCTCCTGTCGGGTGTTCCCGCCTCATGTCCCGGGGGAGTTTTTTCCTCCTCTGGTCTCGGGCACCTGTTACGAGTTCCCGCCAAGTGACCCGGGGGAGGCAGTTTTTTGTGCTCTCGGGCTCCTGTCGGGTGTTCCCGCCTCATGTCCCGGGGGAGTTTTTTCCTCCTCTGGTCTCGGGCACCTGTTACGAGTTCCCGCCAAGTGACCCGGGGGAGGCAGTTTTTTGTGCTCTCGGGCTCCTGTCGGGTGTTCCCGCCTCATGTCCCGGGGGAGTTTTTTCCTCCTCTGGTCTCGGGCACCTGTTACGAGTTCCCGCCAAGTGACCCGGGGGAGGCAGTTTTTTGTGCTCTCGGGCTCCTGTCGGGTGTTCCCGCCTCATGTCCCGGGGGAGTTTTTTCCTCCTCTGGTCTCGGGCACCTGTTACGAGTTCCCGCCAAGTGACCCGGGGGAGGCAGTTTTTTGTGCTCTCGGGCTCCTGTCGGGTGTTCCCGCCTCATGTCCCGGGGGAGTTTTTTCCTCCTCTGGTCTCGGGCACCTGTTACGAGTTCCCGCCAAGTGACCCGGGGGAGGCAGTTTTTTGTGCTCTCGGGCTCCTGTCGGGTGTTCCCGCCTCATGTCCCGGGGGAGTTTTTTCCTCCTCTGGTCTCGGGCACCTGTTACGAGTTCCCGCCAAGTGACCCGGGGGAGGCAGTTTTTTGTGCTCTCGGGCTCCTGTCGGGTGTTCCCGCCTCATGTCCCGGGGGAGTTTTTTCCTCCTCTGGTCTCGGGCACCTGTTACGAGTTCCCGCCAAGTGACCCGGGGGAGGCAGTTTTTTGTGCTCTCGGGCTCCTGTCGGGTGTTCCCGCCTCATGTCCCGGGGGAGTTTTTTCCTCCTCTGGTCTCGGGCACCTGTTACGAGTTCCCGCCAAGTGACCCGGGGGAGGCAGTTTTTTGTGCTCTCGGGCTCCTGTCGGGTGTTCCCGCCTCATGTCCCGGGGGAGTTTTTTCCTCCTCTGGTCTCGGGCACCTGTTACGAGTTCCCGCCTCATGTCCCGGGGGAGATTTTTCCTCCTCTGGTCTCGGGCACCTGTTACGAGTTCCCGCCAAGTGACCCGGGGGAGGCAGTTTTTTGTGCTCTCGGGCTCCTGTCGGGTGTTCCCGCCTCATGTCCCGGGGGAGTTTTTTCCTCCTCTGGTCTCGGGCACCTGTTACGAGTTCCCGCCAAGTGACCCGGGGGAGGCAGTTTTTTGTGCTCTCGGGCTCCTGTCGGGTGTTCCCGCCTCATGTCCCGGGGGAGTTTTTTCCTCCTCTGGTCTCGGGCACCTGTTACGAGTTCCCGCCAAGTGACCCGGGGGAGGCAGTTTTTTGTGCTCTCGGGCTCCTGTCGGGTGTTCCCGCCTCATGTCCCGGGGGAGTTTTTTCCTCCTCTGGTCTCGGGCACCTGTTACGAGTTCCCGCCAAGTGACCCGGGGGAGGCAGTTTTTTGTGCTCTCGGGCTCCTGTCGGGTGTTCCCGCCTCATGTCCCGGGGGAGTTTTTTCCTCCTCTGGTCTCGGGCACCTGTTACGAGTTCCCGCCAAGTGACCCGGGGGAGGCAGTTTTTTGTGCTCTCGGGCTCCTGTCGGGTGTTCCCGCCTCATGTCCCGGGGGAGTTTTTTCCTCCTCTGGTCTCGGGCACCTGTTACGAGTTCCCGCCAAGTGACCCCGGGGAGGCAGTTTTTTGTGCTCTCGGGCTCCTGTCGGGTGTTCCCGCCTCATGTCCCGGGGGAGTTTTTTCCTCCTCTGGTCTCGGGCACCTGTTACGAGTTCCCGCCAAGTGACCCGGGGGAGGCAGTTTTTTGTGCTCTCGGGCTCCTGTCGGGTGTTCCCGCCTCATGTCCCGGGGGAGTTTTTTCCTCCTCTGGTCTCGGTCACCTGTTACGAGTTCCCGCCAAGTGACCCCGGGGAGGCAGTTTTTTGTGCTCTCGGGCTCCTGTCGGGTGTTCCCGCCTCATGTCCCGGGGGAGTTTTTTCCTCCTGTGGTCTCGGGCACCTGTTACGAGTTCCCGCCTCATGTCCCGGGGGAGATTTTTCCTCCTCTGGTCTCGGGCACCTGTTACGAGTTCCCGCCAAGTGACCCGGGGGAGGCAGTTTTTTGTGCTCTCGGGCTCCTGTCGGGTGTTCCCGCCTCATGTCCCGGGGGAGATTTTTCCTCCTCTGGTCTCGGGCACCTGTTACGAGTTCCCGCCAAGTGACCCGGGGGAGGCAGTTTTTTGTGCTCTCGGGCTCCTGTCGGGTGTTCCCGCCTCATGTCCCGGGGGAGTTTTTTCCTCCTCTGGTCTCGGGCACCTGTTACGAGTTCCCGCCTCGTGACCCGGGGGAGGCAGTTTTTTGTGCTCTCGGGCTCCTGTCGGGTGTTCCCGCCTCATGTCCCGGGGGAGTTTTTTCCTCCTGTGGTCTCGGGCACCTGTTACGAGTTCCCGCCTCATGTCCCGGGGGAGATTTTTCCTCCTCTGGTCTCGGGCACCTGTTACGAGTTCCCGCCAAGTGACCCGGGGGAGGCAGTTTTTTGTGCTCTCGGGCTCCTGTCGGGTGTTCCCGCCTCATGTCCCGGGGGAGATTTTTCCTCCTCTGGTCTCGGGCACCTGTTACGAGTTCCCGCCAAGTGACCCGGGGGAGGCAGTTTTTTGTGCTCTCGGGCTCCTGTCGGGTGTTCCCGCCTCATGTCCCGGGGGAGTTTTTTCCTCCTCTGGTCTCGGGCACCTGTTACGAGTTCCCGCCTCGTGACCCGGGGGAGGCAGTTTTTTGTGCTCTCGGGCTCCTGTCGGGTGTTCCCGCCTCATGTCCCGGGGGAGTTTTTTCCTCCTCTGGTCTCGGGCACCTGTTACGAGTTCCCGCCAAGTGACCCGGGGGAGGCAGTTTTTTGTGCTCTCGGGCTCCTGTCGGGTGTTCCCGCCTCATGTCCCGGGGGAGTTTTTTCCTCCTCTGGTCTCGGGCACCTGTTACGAGTTCCCGCCAAGTGACCCGGGGGAGGCAGTTTTTTGTGCTCTCGGGCTCCTGTCGGGTGTTCCCGCCTCATGTCCCGGGGGAGTTTTTTCCTCCTCTGGTCTCGGTCACCTGTTACGAGTTCCCGCCAAGTGACCCCGGGGAGGCAGTTTTTTGTGCTCTCGGGCTCCTGTCGGGTGTTCCCGCCTCATGTCCCGGGGGAGTTTTTTCCTCCTGTGGTCTCGGGCACCTGTTACGAGTTCCCGCCTCATGTCCCGGGGGAGATTTTTCCTCCTCTGGTCTCGGGCATCTGTTACGAGTTCCCGCCAAGTGACCCGGGGGAGGCAGTTTTTTGTGCTCTCGGGCTCCTGTCGGGTGTTCCCGCCTCATGTCCCGGGGGAGTTTTTTCCTCCTCTGGTCTCGGGCACCTGTTACGAGTTCCCGCCAAGTGACCCGGGGGAGGCAGTTTTTTGTGCTCTCGGGCTCCTGTCGGGTGTTCCCGCCTCATGTCCCGGGGGAGTTTTTTCCTCCTCTGGTCTCGGGCACCTGTTACGAGTTCCCGCCAAGTGACCCGGGGGAGGCAGTTTTTTGTGCTCTCGGGCTCCTGTCGGGTGTTCCCGCCTCATGTCCCGGGGGAGTTTTTTCCTCCTCTGGTCTCGGGCACCTGTTACGAGTTCCCGCCAAGTGACCCGGGGGAGGCAGTTTTTTGTGCTCTCGGGCTCCTGTCGGGTGTTCCCGCCTCATGTCCCGGGGGAGTTTTTTCCTCCTCTGGTCTCGGGCACCTGTTACGAGTTCCCGCCAAGTGACCCGGGGGAGGCAGTTTTTTGTGCTCTCGGGCTCCTGTCGGGTGTTCCCGCCTCATGTCCCGGGGGAGTTTTTTCCTCCTGTGGTCTCGGGCACCTGTTACGAGTTCCCGCCTCATGTCCCGGGGGAGATTTTTCCTCCTCTGGTCTCGGGCATCTGTTACGAGTTCCCGCCAAGTGACCCGGGGGAGGCAGTTTTTTGTGCTCTCGGGCTCCTGTCGGGTGTTCCCGCCTCATGTCCCGGGGGAGTTTTTTCCTCCTCTGGTCTCGGGCACCTGTTACGAGTTCCCGCCAAGTGACCCGGGGGAGGCAGTTTTTTGTGCTCTCGGGCTCCTGTCGGGTGTTCCCGCCTCATGTCCCGGGGGAGTTTTTTCCTCCTCTGGTCTCGGGCACCTGTTACGAGTTCCCGCCAAGTGACCCGGGGGAGGCAGTTTTTTGTGCTCTCGGGCTCCTGTCGGGTGTTCCCGCCTCATGTCCCGGGGGAGTTTTTTCCTCCTCTGGTCTCGGGCACCTGTTACGAGTTCCCGCCAAGTGACCCCGGGGAGGCAGTTTTTTGTGCTCTCGGGCTCCTGTCGGGTGTTCCCGCCTCATGTCCCGGGGGAGTTTTTTCCTCCTCTGGTCTCGGGCACCTGTTACGAGTTCCCGCCAAGTGACCCGGGGGAGGCAGTTTTTTGTGCTCTCGGGCTCCTGTCGGGTGTTCCCGCCTCATGTCCCGGGGGAGTTTTTTCCTCCTCTGGTCTCGGTCACCTGTTACGAGTTCCCGCCAAGTGACCCCGGGGAGGCAGTTTTTTGTGCTCTCGGGCTCCTGTCGGGTGTTCCCGCCTCATGTCCCGGGGGAGTTTTTTCCTCCTGTGGTCTCGGGCACCTGTTACGAGTTCCCGCCTCATGTCCCGGGGGAGATTTTTCCTCCTCTGGTCTCGGGCACCTGTTACGAGTTCCCGCCAAGTGACCCGGGGGAGGCAGTTTTTTGTGCTCTCGGGCTCCTGTCGGGTGTTCCCGCCTCATGTCCCGGGGGAGATTTTTCCTCCTCTGGTCTCGGGCACCTGTTACGAGTTCCCGCCAAGTGACCCGGGGGAGGCAGTTTTTTGTGCTCTCGGGCTCCTGTCGGGTGTTCCCGCCTCATGTCCCGGGGGAGTTTTTTCATCCTCTGGTCTCGGGCACCTGTTACGAGTTCCCGCCTCGTGACCCGGGGGAGGCAGTTTTTTGTGCTCTCGGGCTCCTGTCGGGTGTTCCCGCCTCATGTCCCGGGGGAGTTTTTTCCTCCTGTGGTCTCGGGCACCTGTTACGAGTTCCCGCCTCATGTCCCGGGGGAGATTTTTCCTCCTCTGGTCTCGGGAACCTGTTACGAGTTCCCGCCAAGTGACCCGGGGGAGGCAGTTTTTTGTGCTCTCGGGCTCCTGTCGGGTGTTCCCGCCTCATGTCCCGGGGGAGATTTTTCCTCCTCTGGTCTCGGGCACCTGTTACGAGTTCCCGCCAAGTGACCCGGGGGAGGCAGTTTTTTGTGCTCTCGGGCTCCTGTTGGGTGTTCCCGCCTCATGTCCCGGGGGAGTTTTTTCCTCCTCTGGTCTCGGGCACCTGTTACGAGTTCCCGCCAAGTGACCCGGGGGAGGCAGTTTTTTGTGCTCTCGGGCTCCTGTCGGGTGTTCCCGCCTCATGTCCCGGGGGAGTTTTTTCCTCCTCTGGTCTCGGGCACCTGTTACGAGTTCCCGCCAAGTGACCCGGGGGAGGCAGTTTTTTGTGCTCTCGGGCTCCTGTCGGGTGTTCCCGCCTCATGTCCCGGGGGAGTTTTTTCCTCCTCTGGTCTCGGGCACCTGTTACGAGTTCCCGACAAGTGACCCGGGGGAGGCAGTTTTTTGTGCTCTCGGGCTCCTGTCGGGTGTTCCCGCCTCATGTCCCGGGGGAGTTTTTTCCTCCTCTGGTCTCGGGCACCTGTTACGAGTTCCCGCCAAGTGACCCCGGGGAGGCAGTTTTTTGTGCTCTCGGGCTCCTGTCGGGTGTTCCCGCCTCATGTCCCGGGGGAGTTTTTTCCTCCTCTGGTCTCGGGCACCTGTTACGAGTTCCCGCCAAGTGACCCGGGGGAGGCAGTTTTTTGTGCTCTCGGGCTCCTGTCGGGTGTTCCCGCCTCATGTCCCGGGGGAGTTTTTTCCTCCTCTGGTCTCGGTCACCTGTTACGAGTTCCCGCCAAGTGACCCCGGGGAGGCAGTTTTTTGTGCTCTCGGGCTCCTGTCGGGTGTTCCCGCCTCATGTCCCGGGGGAGTTTTTTCCTCCTGTGGTCTCGGGCACCTGTTACGAGTTCCCGCCTCATGTCCCGGGGGAGATTTTTCCTCCTCTGGTCTCGGGCACCTGTTACGAGTTCCCGCCAAGTGACCCGGGGGAGGCAGTTTTTTGTGCTCTCGGGCTCCTGTCGGGTGTTCCCGCCTCATGTCCCGGGGGAGATTTTTCCTCCTCTGGTCTCGGGCACCTGTTACGAGTTCCCGCCAAGTGACCCGGGGGAGGCAGTTTTTTGTGCTCTCGGGCTCCTGTCGGGTGTTCCCGCCTCATGTCCCGGGGGAGTTTTTTCCTCCTCTGGTCTCGGGCACCTGTTACGAGTTCCCGCCTCGTGACCCGGGGGAGGCAGTTTTTTGTGCTCTCGGGCTCCTGTCGGGTGTTCCCGCCTCATGTCCCGGGGGAGTTTTTTCCTCCTGTGGTCTCGGGCACCTGTTACGAGTTCCCGCCTCATGTCCCGGGGGAGATTTTTCCTCCTCTGGTCTCGGGCACCTGTTACGAGTTCCCGCCAAGTGACCCGGGGGAGGCAGTTTTTTGTGCTCTCGGGCTCCTGTCGGGTGTTCCCGCCTCATGTCCCGGGGGAGTTTTTTCCTCCTCTGGTCTCGGGCACCTGTTACGAGTTCCCGCCAAGTGACCCGGGGGAGGCAGTTTTTTGTGCTCTCGGGCTCCTGTCGGGTGTTCCCGCCTCATGTCCCGGGGGAGTTTTTTCCTCCTCTGGTCTCGGGCACCTGTTACGAGTTCCCGCCAAGTGACCCGGGGGAGGCAGTTTTTTGTGCTCTCGGGCTCCTGTCGGGTGTTCCCGCCTCATGTCCCGGGGGAGTTTTTTCCTCCTCTGGTCTCGGGCACCTGTTACGAGTTCCCGCCAAGTGACCCGGGGAGGCAGTTTTTTGTGCTCTCGGGCTCCTGTCGGGTGTTCCCGCCTCATGTCCCGGGGGAGTTTTTTCCTCCTCTGGTCTCGGGCACCTGTTACGAGTTCCCGCCAAGTGACCCGGGGGAGGCAGTTTTTTGTGCTCTCGGGCTCCTGTCGGGTGTTCCCGCCTCATGTCCCGGGGGAGTTTTTTCCTCCTCTGGTCTCGGGCACCTGTTACGAGTTCCCGCCAAGTGACCCCGGGGAGGCAGTTTTTTGTGCTCTCGGGCTCCTGTCGGGTGTTCCCGCCTCATGTCCCGGGGGAGTTTTTTCCTCCTCTGGTCTCGGGCACCTGTTACGAGTTCCCGCCAAGTGACCCGGGGGAGGCAGTTTTTTGTGCTCTCGGGCTCCTGTCGGGTGTTCCCGCCTCATGTCCCGGGGGAGTTTTTTCCTCCTCTGGTCTCGGTCACCTGTTACGAGTTCCCGCCAAGTGACCCCGGGGAGGCAGTTTTTTGTGCTCTCGGGCTCCTGTCGGGTGTTCCCGCCTCATGTCCCGGGGGAGTTTTTTCCTCCTGTGGTCTCGGGCACCTGTTACGAGTTCCCGCCTCATGTCCCGGGGGAGATTTTTCCTCCTCTGGTCTCGGGCACCTGTTACGAGTTCCCGCCAAGTGACCCGGGGGAGGCAGTTTTTTGTGCTCTCGGGCTCCTGTCGGGTGTTCCCGCCTCATGTCCCGGGGGAGTTTTTTCCTCCTCTGGTCTCGGGCACCTGTTACGAGTTCCCGCCAAGTGACCCGGGGGAGGCAGTTTTTTGTGCTCTCGGGCTCCTGTCGGGTGTTCCCGCCTCATGTCCCTAGGGAGTTTTTTCCTCCTCTGGTCTCGGGCACCTGTTACGAGTTCCCGCCAAGTGACCCGGGGGAGGCAGTTTTTTGTGCTCTCGGGCTCCTGTCGGGTGTTCCCGCCTCATGTCCCGGGGGAGTTTTTTCCTCCTCTGGTCTCGGGCACCTGTTACGAGTTCCCGCCAAGTGACCCGGGGGAGGCAGTTTTTTGTGCTCTCGGGCTCCTGTCGGGTGTTCCCGCCTCATGTCCCGGGGGAGTTTTTTCCTCCTCTGGTCTCGGGCACCTGTTACGAGTTCCCGCCAAGTGACCCGGGGGAGGCAGTTTTTTGTGCTCTCGGGCTCCTGTCGGGTGTTCCCGCCTCATGTCCCGGGGGAGTTTTTTCCTCCTCTGGTCTCGGGCACCTGTTACGAGTTCCCGCCAAGTGACCCGGGGGAGGCAGTTTTTTGTGCTCTCGGGCTCCTGTCGGGTGTTCCCGCCTCATGTCCCGGGGGAGTTTTTTCCTCCTCTGGTCTCGGGCACCTGTTACGAGTTCCCGCCAAGTGACCCGGGGGAGGCAGTTTTTTGTGCTCTCGGGCTCCTGTCGGGTGTTCCCGCCTCATGTCCCGGGGGAGTTTTTTCCTCCTCTGGTCTCGGTCACCTGTTACGAGTTCCCGCCAAGTGACCCCGGGGAGGCAGTTTTTTGTGCTCTCGGGCTCCTGTCGGGTGTTCCCGCCTCATGTCCCGGGGGAGTTTTTTCCTCCTGTGGTCTCGGGCACCTGTTACGAGTTCCCGCCTCATGTCCCGGGGGAGATTTTTCCTCCTCTGGTCTCGGGCACCTGTTACGAGTTCCCGCCAAGTGACCCGGGGGAGGCAGTTTTTTGTGCTCTCGGGCTCCTGTCGGGTGTTCCCGCCTCATGTCCCGGGGGAGATTTTTCCTCCTCTGGTCTCGGGCACCTGTTACGAGTTCCCGCCAAGTGACCCGGGGGAGGCAGTTTTTTGTGCTCTCGGGCTCCTGTCGGGTGTTCCCGCCTCATGTCCCGGGGGAGTTTTTTCCTCCTCTGGTCTCGGGCACCTGTTACGAGTTCCCGCCAAGTGACCCGGGGGAGGCAGTTTTTTGTGCTCTCGGGCTCCTGTCGGGTGTTCCCGCCTCATGTCCCGGGGGAGTTTTTTCCTCCTCTGGTCTCGGGCACCTGTTACGAGTTCCCGCCAAGTGACCCGGGGGAGGCAGTTTTTTGTGCTCTCGGGCTCCTGTCGGGTGTTCCCGCCTCATGTCCCGGGGGAGTTTTTTCCTCCTCTGGTCTCGGGCACCTGTTACGAGTTCCCGCCAAGTGACCCGGGGGAGGCAGTTTTTTGTGCTCTCGGGCTCCTGTCGGGTGTTCCCGCCTCATGTCCCGGGGGAGTTTTTTCCTCCTCTGGTCTCGGGCACCTGTTACGAGTTCCCGCCAAGTGACCCGGGGGAGGCAGTTTTTTGTGCTCTCGGGCTCCTGTCGGTTGTTCCCGCCTCATGTCCCGGGGGAGTTTTTTCCTCCTCTGGTCTCGGGCACCTGTTACGAGTTCCCGCCAAGTGACCCGGGGGAGGCAGTTTTTTGTGCTCTCGGGCTCCTGTCGGGTGTTCCCGCCTCATGTCCCGGGGGAGTTTTTTCCTCCTCTGGTCTCGGGCACCTGTTACGAGTTCCCGCCAAGTGACCCGGGGGAGGCAGTTTTTTGTGCTCTCGGGCTCCTGTCGGGTGTTCCCGCCTCATGTCCCGGGGGAGTTTTTTCCTCCTCTGGTCTCGGTCACCTGTTACGAGTTCCCGCCAAGTGACCCCGGGGAGGCAGTTTTTTGTGCTCTCGGGCTCCTGTCGGGTGTTCCCGCCTCATGTCCCGGGGGAGTTTTTTCCTGCTGTGGTCTCGGGCACCTGTTACGAGTTCCCGCCTCATGTCCCGGGGGAGATTTTTCCTCCTCTGGTCTCGGGCACCTGTTACGAGTTCCCGCCAAGTGACCCGGGGGAGGCAGTTTTTTGTGCTCTCGGGCTCCTGTCGGGTGTTCCCGCCTCATGTCCCGGGGGAGATTTTTCCTCCTCTGGTCTCGGGCACCTGTTACGAGTTCCCGCCAAGTGACCCGGGGGAGGCAGTTTTTTGTGCTCTCGGGCTCCTGTCGGGTGTTCCCGCCTCATGTCCCGGGGGAGTTTTTTCCTCCTCTGGTCTCGGGCACCTGTTACGAGTTCCCGCCAAGTGACCCGGGGGAGGCAGTTTTTTGTGCTCTCGGGCTCCTGTCGGGTGTTCCCGCCTCATGTCCCGGGGGAGTTTTTTCCTCCTCTGGTCTCGGGCACCTGTTACGAGTTCCCGCCAAGTGACCCGGGGGAGGCAGTTTTTTGTGCTCTCGGGCTCCTGTCGGGTGTTCCCGCCTCATGTCCCGGGGGAGTTTTTTCCTCCTCTGGTCTCGGGCACCTGTTACGAGTTCCCGCCAAGTGACCCGGGGGAGGCAGTTTTTTGTGCTCTCGGGCTCCTGTCGGGTGTTCCCGCCTCATGTCCCGGGGGAGTTTTTTCCTCCTCTGGTCTCGGGCACCTGTTACGAGTTCCCGCCAAGTGACCCGGGGGAGGCAGTTTTTTGTGCTCTCGGGCTCCTGTCGGGTGTTCCCGCCTCATGTCCCGGGGGAGTTTTTTCCTCCTCTGGTCTCGGGCACCTGTTACGAGTTCCCGCCAAGTGACCCGGGGGAGGCAGTTTTTTGTGCTCTCGGGCTCCTGTCGGGTGTTCCCGCCTCATGTCCCGGGGGAGTTTTTTCCTCCTCTGGTCTCGGGCACCTGTTACGAGTTCCCGCCAAGTGACCCGGGGGAGGCAGTTTTTTGTGCTCTCGGGCTCCTGCCGGGTGTTCCCGCCTCATGTCCCGGGGGAGTTTTTTCCTCCTCTGGTCTCGGGCACCTGTTACGAGTTCCCGCCAAGTGACCCGGGGGAGGCAGTTTTTTGTGCTCTCGGGCTCCTGTCGGGTGTTCCCGCCTCATGTCCCGGGGGAGTTTTTTCCTCCTCTGGTCTCGGGCACCTGTTACGAGTTCCCGCCAAGTGACCCGGGGAGGCAGTTTTTTGTGCTCTCGGGCTCCTGTCGGGTGTTCCCGCCTCATGTCCCGGGGGAGTTTTTTCCTCCTCTGGTCTCGGGCACCTGTTACGAGTTCCCGCCAAGTGACCCCGGGGAGGCAGTTTTTTGTGCTCTCGGGCTCCTGTCGGGTGTTCCCGCCTCATGTCCCGGGGGAGTTTTTTCCTCCTCTGGTCTCGGGCACCTGTTACGAGTTCCCGCCAAGTGACCCGGGGGAGGCAGTTTTTTGTGCTCTCGGGCTCCTGTCGGGTGTTCCCGCCTCATGTCCCGGGAGAGTTTTTTCCTCCTCTGGTCTCGGTCACCTGTTACGAGTTCCCGCCAAGTGACCCGGGGGAGGCAGTTTTTTGTGCTCTCGGGCTCCTGTCGGGTGTTCCCGCCTCATGTCCCGGGGGAGTTTTTTCCTCCTCTGGTCTCGGGCACCTGTTACGAGTTCCCGCCAAGTGACCCCGGGGAGGCAGTTTTTTGTGCTCTCGGGCTCCTGTCGGGTGTTCCCGCCTCATGTCCCGGGGGAGTTTTTTCCTCCTCTGGTCTCGGGCACCTGTTACGAGTTCCCGCCAAGTGACCCGGGGGAGGCAGTTTTTTGTGCTCTCGGGCTCCTGTCGGGTGTTCCCGCCTCATGTCCCGGGGGAGTTTTTTCCTCCTCTGGTCTCGGTCACCTGTTACGAGTTCCCGCCAAGTGACCCCGGGGAGGCAGTTTTTTGTGCTCTCGGGCTCCTGTCGGGTGTTCCCGCCTCATGTCCCGGGGGAGTTTTTTCCTCCTGTGGTCTCGGGCACCTGTTACGAGTTCCCGCCTCATGTCCCGGGGGAGATTTTTCCTCCTCTGGTCTCGGGCACCTGTTACGAGTTCCCGCCAAGTGACCCGGGGGAGGCAGTTTTTTGTGCTCTCGGGCTCCTGTCGGGTGTTCCCACCTCATGTCCCGGGGGAGATTTTTCCTCCTCTGGTCTCGGGCACCTGTTACGAGTTCCCGCCAAGTGACCCGGGGGAGGCAGTTTTTTGTGCTCTCGGGCTCCTGTCGGGTGTTCCCGCCTCATGTCCCGGGGGAGTTTTTTCCTCCTCTGGTCTCGGGCACCTGTTACGAGTTCCCGCCAAGTGACCCGGGGGAGGCAGTTTTTTGTGCTCTCGGGCTCCTGTCGGGTGTTCCCGCCTCATGTCCCGGGGGAGTTTTTTCCTCCTCTGGTCTCGGGCACCTGTTACGAGTTCCCGCCAAGTGACCCGGGGGAGGCAGTTTTTTGTGCTCTCGGGCTCCTGTCGGGTGTTCCCGCCTCATGTCCCGGGGGAGTTTTTTCCTCCTCTGGTCTCGGGCACCTGTTACGAGTTCCCGCCAAGTGACCCGGGGGAGGCAGTTTTTTGTGCTCTCGGGCTCCTGTCGGGTGTTCCCGCCTCATGTCCCGGGGGAGTTTTTTCCTCCTCTGGTCTCGGGCACCTGTTACGAGTTCCCGCCAAGTGACCCGGGGGAGGCAGTTTTTTGTGCTCTCGGGCTCCTGTCGGGTGTTCCCGCCTCATGTCCCGGGGGAGTTTTTTCCTCCTCTGGTCTCGGGCACCTGTTACGAGTTCCCGCCAAGTGACCCGGGGGAGGCAGTTTTTTGTGCTCTCGGGCTCCTGTCGGGTGTTCCCGCCTCATGTCCCGGGGGAGTTTTTTCCTCCTCTGGTCTCGGGCACCTGTTACGAGTTCCCGCCAAGTGACCCGGGGGAGGCAGTTTTTTGTGCTCTCGGGCTCCTGTCGGGTGTTCCCGCCTCATGTCCCGGGGGAGTTTTTTCCTCCTCTGGTCTCGGGCACCTGTTACGAGTTCCCGCCAAGTGACCCCGGGGAGGCAGTTTTTTGTGCTCTCGGGCTCCTGTCGGGTGTTCCCGCCTCATGTCCCGGGGGAGTTTTTTCCTCCTCTGGTCTCGGGCACCTGTTACGAGTTCCCGCCAAGTGACCCGGGGGAGGCAGTTTTTTGTGCTCTCGGGCTCCTGTCGGGTGTTCCCGCCTCATGTCCCGGGGGAGTTTTTTCCTCCTCTGGTCTCGGTCACCTGTTACGAGTTCCCGCCAAGTGACCCCGGGGAGGCAGTTTTTTGTGCTCTCGGGCTCCTGTCGGGTGTTCCCGCCTCATGTCCCGGGGGAGTTTTTTCCTCCTGTGGTCTCGGGCACCTGTTACGAGTTCCCGCCTCATGTCCCGGGGGAGATTTTTCCTCCTCTGGTCTCGGGCACCTGTTACGAGTTCCCGCCAAGTGACCCGGGGGAGGCAGTTTTTTGTGCTCTCGGGCTCCTGTCGGGTGTTCCCGCCTCATGTCCCGGGGGAGATTTTTCCTCCTCTGGTCTCGGGCACCTGTTACGAGTTCCCGCCAAGTGACCCGGGGGAGGCAGTTTTTTGTGCTCTCGGGCTCCTGTCGGGTGTTCCCGCCTCATGTCCCGGGGGAGTTTTTTCCTCCTCTGGTCTCGGGCACCTGTTACGAGTTCCCGCCTCGTGACCCGGGGGAGGCAGTTTTTTGTGCTCTCGGGCTCCTGTCGGGTGTTCCCGCCTCATGTCCCGGGGGAGTTTTTTCCTCCTGTGGTCTCGGGCACCTGTTACGAGTTCCCGCCTCATGTCCCGGGGGAGATTTTTCCTCCTCTGGTCTCGGGCACCTGTTACGAGTTCCCGCCAAGTGACCCGGGGGAGGCAGTTTTTTGTGCTCTCGGGCTCCTGTCGGGTGTTCCCGCCTCATGTCCCGGGGGAGATTTTTCCTCCTCTGGTCTCGGGCACCTGTTACGAGTTCCCGCCAAGTGACCCGGGGGAGGCAGTTTTTTGTGCTCTCGGGCTCCTGTCGGGTGTTCCCGCCTCATGTCCCGGGGGAGTTTTTTCCTCCTCTGGTCTCGGGCACCTGTTACGAGTTCCCGCCAAGTGACCCGGGGGAGGCAGTTTTTTGTGCTCTCGGGCTCCTGTCGGGTGTTCCCGCCTCATGTCCCGGGGGAGTTTTTTCCTCCTCTGGTCTCGGGCACCTGTTACGAGTTCCCGCCAAGTGACCCGGGGGAGGCAGTTTTTTGTGCTCTCGGGCTCCTGTCGGGTGTTCCCGCCTCATGTCCCGGGGGAGTTTTTTCCTCCTCTGGTCTCGGGCACCTGTTACGAGTTCCCGCCAAGTGACCCGGGGGAGGCAGTTTTTTGTGCTCTCGGGCTCCTGTCGGGTGTTCCCGCCTCATGTCCCGGGGGAGTTTTTTCCTCCTCTGGTCTCGGGCACCTGTTACGAGTTCCCGCCAAGTGACCCGGGGGAGGCAGTTTTTTGTGCTCTCGGGCTCCTGTCGGGTGTTCCCGCCTCATGTCCCGGGGGAGTTTTTTCCTCCTCTGGTCTCGGGCACCTGTTACGAGTTCCCGCCAAGTGACCCGGGGGAGGCAGTTTTTTGTGCTCTCGGGCTCCTGTCGGGTGTTCCCGCCTCATGTCCCGGGGGAGTTTTTTCCTCCTCTGGTCTCGGGCACCTGTTACGAGTTCCCGCCAAGTGACCCGGGGGAGGCAGTTTTTTGTGCTCTCGGGCTCCTGTCGGGTGTTCCCGCCTCATGTCCCGGGGGAGTTTTTTCCTCCTCTGGTCTCGGGCACCTGTTACGAGTTCCCGCCAAGTGACCCGGGGGAGGCAGTTTTTTGTGCTCTCGGGCTCCTGTCGGGTGTTCCCGCCTCATGTCCCGGGGGAGTTTTTTCCTCCTCTGGTCTCGGGCACCTGTTACGAGTTCCCGCCAAGTGACCCGGGGGAGGCAGTTTTTTGTGCTCTCGGGCTCCTGTCGGGTGTTCCCGCCTCATGTCCCGGGGGAGTTTTTTCCTCCTCTGGTCTCGGGCACCTGTTACGAGTTCCCGCCAAGTGACCCGGGGGAGGCAGTTTTTTGTGCTCTCGGGCTCCTGTCGGGTGTTCCCGCCTCATGTCCCGGGGGAGTTTTTTCCTCCTCTGGTCTCGGGCACCTGTTACGAGTTCCCGCCAAGTGACCCGGGGAGGCAGTTTTTTGTGCTCTCGGGCTCCTGTCGGGTGTTCCCGCCTCATGTCCCGGGGGAGTTTTTTCCTCCTCTGGTCTCGGGCACCTGTTACGAGTTCCCGCCAAGTGACCCCGGGGAGGCAGTTTTTTGTGCTCTCGGGCTCCTGTCGGGTGTTCCCGCCTCATGTCCCGGGGGAGTTTTTTCCTCCTCTGGTCTCGGGCACCTGTTACGAGTTCCCGCCAAGTGACCCGGGGGAGGCAGTTTTTTGTGCTCTCGGGCTCCTGTCGGGTGTTCCCGCCTCATGTCCCGGGAGAGTTTTTTCCTCCTCTGGTCTCGGTCACCTGTTACGAGTTCCCGCCAAGTGACCCGGGGGAGGCAGTTTTTTGTGCTCTCGGGCTCCTGTCGGGTGTTCCCGCCTCATGTCCCGGGGGAGTTTTTTCCTCCTCTGGTCTCGGGCACCTGTTACGAGTTCCCGCCAAGTGACCCCGGGGAGGCAGTTTTTTGTGCTCTCGGGCTCCTGTCGGGTGTTCCCGCCTCATGTCCCGGGGGAGTTTTTTCCTCCTCTGGTCTCGGGCACCTGTTACGAGTTCCCGCCAAGTGACCCGGGGGAGGCAGTTTTTTGTGCTCTCGGGCTCCTGTCGGGTGTTCCCGCCTCATGTCCCGGGGGAGTTTTTTCCTCCTCTGGTCTCGGTCACCTGTTACGAGTTCCCGCCAAGTGACCCCGGGGAGGCAGTTTTTTGTGCTCTCGGGCTCCTGTCGGGTGTTCCCGCCTCATGTCCCGGGGGAGTTTTTTCCTCCTGTGGTCTCGGGCACCTGTTACGAGTTCCCGCCTCATGTCCCGGGGGAGATTTTTCCTCCTCTGGTCTCGGGCACCTGTTACGAGTTCCCGCCAAGTGACCCGGGGGAGGCAGTTTTTTGTGCTCTCGGGCTCCTGTCGGGTGTTCCCACCTCATGTCCCGGGGGAGATTTTTCCTCCTCTGGTCTCGGGCACCTGTTACGAGTTCCCGCCAAGTGACCCGGGGGAGGCAGTTTTTTGTGCTCTCGGGCTCCTGTCGGGTGTTCCCGCCTCATGTCCCAGGGGAGTTTTTTCCTCCTCTGGTCTCGGGCACCTGTTACGAGTTCCCGCCAAGTGACCCGGGGGAGGCAGTTTTTTGTGCTCTCGGGCTCCTGTCGGGTGTTCCCGCCTCATGTCCCGGGGGAGTTTTTTCCTCCTCTGGTCTCGGGCACCTGTTACGAGTTCCCGCCAAGTGACCCGGGGGAGGCAGTTTTTTGTGCTCTCGGGCTCCTGTCGGGTGTTCCCGCCTCATGTCCCGGGGGAGTTTTTTCCTCCTCTGGTCTCGGGCACCTGTTACGAGTTCCCGCCAAGTGACCCGGGGGAGGCAGTTTTTTGTGCTCTCGGGCTCCTGTCGGGTGTTCCCGCCTCATGTCCCGGGGGAGTTTTTTCCTCCTCTGGTCTCGGGCACCTGTTACGAGTTCCCGCCAAGTGACCCGGGGGAGGCAGTTTTTTGTGCTCTCGGGCTCCTGTCGGGTGTTCCCGCCTCATGTCCCGGGGGAGTTTTTTCCTCCTCTGGTCTCGGGCACCTGTTACGAGTTCCCGCCAAGTGACCCGGGGGAGGCAGTTTTTTGTGCTCTCGGGCTCCTGTCGGGTGTTCCCGCCTCATGTCCCGGGGGAGTTTTTTCCTCCTCTGGTCTCGGGCACCTGTTACGAGTTCCCGCCAAGTGACCCGGGGGAGGCAGTTTTTTGTGCTCTCGGGCTCCTGTCGGGTGTTCCCGCCTCATGTCCCGGGGGAGTTTTTTCCTCCTCTGGTCTCGGGCACCTGTTACGAGTTCCCGCCAAGTGACCCCGGGGAGGCAGTTTTTTGTGCTCTCGGGCTCCTGTCGGGTGTTCCCGCCTCATGTCCCGGGGGAGTTTTTTCCTCCTCTGGTCTCGGGCACCTGTTACGAGTTCCCGCCAAGTGACCCGGGGGAGGCAGTTTTTTGTGCTCTCGGGCTCCTGTCGGGTGTTCCCGCCTCATGTCCCGGGGGAGTTTTTTCCTCCTCTGGTCTCGGTCACCTGTTACGAGTTCCCGCCAAGTGACCCCGGGGAGGCAGTTTTTTGTGCTCTCGGGCTCCTGTCGGGTGTTCCCGCCTCATGTCCCGGGGGAGTTTTTTCCTCCTGTGGTCTCGGGCACCTGTTACGAGTTCCCGCCTCATGTCCCGGGGGAGATTTTTCCTCCTCTGGTCTCGGGCACCTGTTACGAGTTCCCGCCAAGTGACCCGGGGGAGGCAGTTTTTTGTGCTCTCGGGCTCCTGTCGGGTGTTCCCGCCTCATGTCCCGGGGGAGATTTTTCCTCCTCTGGTCTCGGGCACCTGTTACGAGTTCCCGCCAAGTGACCCGGGGGAGGCAGTTTTTTGTGCTCTCGGGCTCCTGTCGGGTGTTCCCGCCTCATGTCCCGGGGGAGTTTTTTCCTCCTCTGGTCTCGGGCACCTGTTACGAGTTCCCGCCTCGTGACCCGGGGGAGGCAGTTTTTTGTGCTCTCGGGCTCCTGTCGGGTGTTCCCGCCTCATGTCCCGGGGGAGTTTTTTCCTCCTGTGGTCTCTGGCACCTGTTACGAGTTCCCGCCTCATGTCCCGGGGGAGATTTTTCCTCCTCTGGTCTCGGGCACCTGTTACGAGTTCCCGCCAAGTGACCCGGGGGAGGCAGTTTTTTGTGCTCTCGGGCTCCTGTCGGGTGTTCCCGCCTCATGTCCCGGGGGAGATTTTTCCTCCTCTGGTCTCGGGCACCTGTTACGAGTTCCCGCCAAGTGACCCGGGGGAGGCAGTTTTTTGTGCTCTCGGGCTCCTGTCGGGTGTTCCCGCCTCATGTCCCGGGGGAGTTTTTTCCTCCTCTGGTCTCGGGCACCTGTTACGAGTTCCCGCCAAGTGACCCGGGGGAGGCAGTTTTTTGTGCTCTCGGGCTCCTGTCGGGTGTTCCCGCCTCATGTCCCGGGGGAGTTTTTTCCTCCTCTGGTCTCGGGCACCTGTTACGAGTTCCCGCCAAGTGACCCGGGGGAGGCAGTTTTTTGTGCTCTCGGGCTCCTGTCGGGTGTTCCCGCCTCATGTCCCGGGGGAGTTTTTTCCTCCTCTGGTCTCGGGCACCTGTTACGAGTTCCCGCCAAGTGACCCGGGGGAGGCAGTTTTTTGTGCTCTCGGGCTCCTGTCGGGTGTTCCCGCCTCATGTCCCGGGGGAGTTTTTTCCTCCTCTGGTCTCGGGCACCTGTTACGAGTTCCCGCCAAGTGACCCGGGGGAGGCAGTTTTTTGTGCTCTCGGGCTCCTGTCGGGTGTTCCCGCCTCATGTCCCGGGGGAGTTTTTTCCTCCTCTGGTCTCGGGCACCTGTTACGAGTTCCCGCCAAGTGACCCGGGGGAGGCAGTTTTTTGTGCTCTCGGGCTCCTGTCGGGTGTTCCCGCCTCATGTCCCGGGGGAGTTTTTTCCTCCTCTGGTCTCGGGCACCTGTTACGAGTTCCCGCCAAGTGACCCGGGGGAGGCAGTTTTTTGTGCTCTCGGGCTCCTGTCGGGTGTTCCCGCCTCATGTCCCGGGGGAGTTTTTTCCTCCTCTGGTCTCGGGCACCTGTTACGAGTTCCCGCCAAGTGACCCCGGGGAGGCAGTTTTTTGTGCTCTCGGGCTCCTGTCGGGTGTTCCCGCCTCATGTCCCGGGGGAGTTTTTTCCTCCTCTGGTCTCGGGCACCTGTTACGAGTTCCCGCCAAGTGACCCGGGGGAGGCAGTTTTTTGTGCTCTCGGGCTCCTGTCGGGTGTTCCCGCCTCATGTCCCGGGGGAGTTTTTTCCTCCTCTGGTCTCGGTCACCTGTTACGAGTTCCCGCCAAGTGACTCCGGGGAGGCAGTTTTTTGTGCTCTCGGGCTCCTGTCGGGTGTTCCCGCCTCATGTCCCGGGGGAGTTTTTTCCTCCTGTGGTCTCGGGCACCTGTTACGAGTTCCCGCCTCATGTCCCGGGGGAGATTTTTCCTCCTCTGGTCTCGGGCACCTGTTACGAGTTCCCGCCAAGTGACCCGGGGGAGGCAGTTTTTTGTGCTCTCGGGCTCCTGTCGGGTGTTCCCGCCTCATGTCCCGGGGGAGATTTTTCCTCCTCTGGTCTCGGGCACCTGTTACGAGTTCCCACCAAGTGACCCGGGGGAGGCAGTTTTTTGTGCTCTCGGGCTCCTGTCGGGTGTTCCCGCCTCATGTCCCGGGGGAGTTTTTTCCTCCTCTGGTCTCGGGCACCTGTTACGAGTTCCCGCCTCGTGACCCGGGGGAGGCAGTTTTTTGTGCTCTCGGGCTCCTGTCGGGTGTTCCCGCCTCATGTCCCGGGGGAGTTTTTTCCTCCTGTGGTCTCGGGCACCTGTTACGAGTTCCCGCCTCATGTCCCGGGGGAGATTTTTCCTCCTCTGGTCTCGGGCACCTGTTACGAGTTCCCGCCAAGTGACCCGGGGGAGGCAGTTTTTTGTGCTCTCGGGCTCCTGTCGGGTGTTCCCGCCTCATGTCCCGGGGGAGATTTTTCCTCCTCTGGTCTCGGGCACCTGTTACGAGTTCCCGCCAAGTGACCCGGGGGAGGCAGTTTTTTGTGCTCTCGGGCTCCTGTCGGGTGTTCCCGCCTCATGTCCCGGGGGAGTTTTTTCCTCCTCTGGTCTCGGGCACCTGTTACGAGTTCCCGCCTCGTGACCCGGGGGAGGCAGTTTTTTGTGCTCTCGGGCTCCTGTCGGGTGTTCCCGCCTCATGTCCCGGGGGAGTTTTTTCCTCCTGTGGTCTCGGGCACCTGTTACGAGTTCCCGCCTCATGTCCCGGGGGAGATTTTTCCTCCTCTGGTCTCGGGCACCTGTTACGAGTTCCCGCCAAGTGACCCGGGGGAGGCAGTTTTTTGTGCTCTCGGGCTCCTGTCGGGTGTTCCCGCCTCATGTCCCGGGGGAGTTTTTTCCTCCTCTGGTCTCGGGCACCTGTTACGAGTTCCCGCCAAGTGACCCGGGGGAGGCAGTTTTTTGTGCTCTCGGGCTCCTGTCGGGTGTTCCCGCCTCATGTCCCGGGGGAGTTTTTTCCTCCTCTGGTCTCGGGCACCTGTTACGAGTTCCCGCCAAGTGACCCGGGGGAGGCAGTTTTTTGTGCTCTCGGGCTCCTGTCGGGTGTTCCCGCCTCATGTCCCGGGGGAGTTTTTTCCTCCTCTGGTCTCGGGCACCTGTTACGAGTTCCCGCCAAGTGACCCGGGGGAGGGAGTTTTTTGTGCTCTCGGGCTCCTGTCGGGTGTTCCCGCCTCATGTCCCGGGGGAGTTTTTTCCTCCTCTGGTCTCGGGCACCTGTTACGAGTTCCCGCCTCGTGACCCGGGGGAGGCAGTTTTTTGTGCTCTCGGGCTCCTGTCGGGTGTTCCCGCCTCATGTCCCGGGGGAGTTTTTTCCTCCTGTGGTCTCGGGCACCTGTTACGAGTTCCCGCCTCATGTCCCGGGGGAGATTTTTCCTCCTCTGGTCTCGGGCACCTGTTACGAGTTCCCGCCAAGTGACCCGGGGGAGGCAGTTTTTTGTGCTCTCGGGCTCCTGTCGGGTGTTCCCGCCTCATGTCCCGGGGGAGACTTTTCCTCCTCTGGTCTCGGGCACCTGTTACGAGTTCCCGCCAAGTGACCCGGGGGAGGCAGTTTTTTGTGCTCTCGGGCTCCTGTCGGGTGTTCCCGCCTCATGTCCCGGGGGAGTTTTTTCCTCCTCTGGTCTCGGGCACCTGTTACGAGTTCCCGCCTCGTGACCCGGGGGAGGCAGTTTTTTGTGCTCTCGGGCTCCTGTCGGGTGTTCCCGCCTCATGTCCCGGGGGAGTTTTTTCCTCCTGTGGTCTCGGGCACCTGTTACGAGTTCCCGCCTCATGTCCCGGGGGAGATTTTTCCTCCTCTGGTCTCGGGCACCTGTTACGAGTTCCCGCCAAGTGACCCGGGGGAGGCAGTTTTTTGTGCTCTCGGGCTCCTGTCGGGTGTTCCCGCCTCATGTCCCGGGGGAGTTTTTTCCTCCTCTGGTCTCGGGCACCTGTTACGAGTTCCCGCCAAGTGACCCGGGGGAGGCAGTTTTTTGTGCTCTCGGGCTCCTGTCGGGTGTTCCCGCCTCATGTCCCGGGGGAGTTTTTTCCTCCTCTGGTCTCGGGCACCTGTTACGAGTTCCCGCCAAGTGACCCGGGGGAGGGAGTTTTTTGTGCTCTCGGGCTCCTGTCTGGTGTTCCCGCCTCATGTCCCGGGGGAGTTTTTTCCTCCTCTGGTCTCGGGCACCTGTTACGAGTTCCCGCCAAGTGACCCGGGGGAGGCAGTTTTTTGTGCTCTCGGGCTCCTGTCGGGTGTTCCCGCCTCATGTCCCGGGGGACTTTTTTCCTCCTCTGGTCTCGGGCACCTGTTACGAGTTCCCGCCAAGTGACCCCGGGGAGGCAGTTTTTTGTGCTCTCGGGCTCCTGTCGGGTGTTCCCGCCTCATGTCCCGGGGGAGTTTTTTCCTCCTCTGGTCTCGGGCACCTGTTACGAGTTCCCGCCTCGTGACCCGGGGGAGGCAGTTTTTTGTGCTCTCGGGCTCCTGTCGGGTGTTCCCGCCTCATGTCCCGGGGGAGTTTTTTCCTCCTGTGGTCTCGGGCACCTGTTACGAGTTCCCGCCTCATGTCCCGGGGGAGATTTTTCCTCCTCTGGTCTCGGGCACCTGTTACGAGTTCCCGCCAAGTGACCCGGGGGAGGCAGTTTTTTGTGCTCTCGGGCTCCTGTCGGGTGTTCCCGCCTCATGTCCCGGGGGAGATTTTTCCTCCTCTGGTCTCGGGCACCTGTTACGAGTTCCCGCCAAGTGACCCGGGGGAGGCAGTTTTTTGTGCTCTCGGGCTCCTGTCGGGTGTTCCCGCCTCATGTCCCGGGGGAGTTTTTTCCTCCTCTGGTCTCGGGCACCTGTTACGAGTTCCCGCCTCGTGACCCGGGGGAGGCAGTTTTTTGTGCTCTCGGGCTCCTGTCGGGTGTTCCCGCCTCATGTCCCGGGGGAGTTTTTTCCTCCTGTGGTCTCGGGCACCTGTTACGAGTTCCCGCCTCATGTCCCGGGGGAGATTTTTCCTCCTCTGGTCTCGGGCACCTGTTACGAGTTCCCGCCAAGTGACCCGGGGGAGGCAGTTTTTTGTGCTCTCGGGCTCCTGTCGGGTGTTCCCGCCTCATGTCCCGGGGGAGTTTTTTCCTCCTCTGGTCTCGGGCACCTGTTACGAGTTCCCGCCAAGTGACCCGGGGGAGGCAGTTTTTTGTGCTCTCGGGCTCCTGTCGGGTGTTCCCGCCTCATGTCCCGGGGGAGTTTTTTCCTCCTCTGGTCTCGGGCACCTGTTACGAGTTCCCGCCAAGTGACCCGGGGGAGGCAGTTTTTTGTGCTCTCGGGCTCCTGTCGGGTGTTCCCGCCTCATGTCCCGGGGGAGTTTTTTCCTCCTCTGGTCTCGGGCACCTGTTACGAGTTCCCGCCAAGTGACCCGGGGGAGGCAGTTTTTTGTGCTCTCGGGCTCCTGTCGGGTGTTCCCGCCTCATGTCCCGGGGGAGTTTTTTCCTCCTCTGGTCTCGGGCACCTGTTACGAGTTCCCGCCAAGTGACCCGGGGGAGGCAGTTTTTTGTGCTCTCGGGCTCCTGTCGGGTGTTCCCGCCTCATGTCCCGGGGGAGTTTTTTCCTCCTCTGGTCTCGGGCACCTGTTACGAGTTCCCGCCAAGTGACCCCGGGGAGGCAGTTTTTTGTGCTCTCGGGCTCCTGTCGGGTGTTCCCGCCTCATGTCCCGGGGGAGTTTTTTCCTCCTCTGGTCTCGGGCACCTGTTACGAGTTCCCGCCAAGTGACCCGGGGGAGGCAGTTTTTTGTGCTCTCGGGCTCCTGTCGGGTGTTCCCGCCTCATGTCCCGGGGGAGTTTTTTCCTCCTGTGGTCTCGGGCACCTGTTACGAGTTCCCGCCTCATGTCCCGGGGGAGATTTTTCCTCCTCTGGTCTCGGGCACCTGTTACGAGTTCCCGCCAAGTGACCCGGGGGAGGCAGTTTTTTGTGCTCTCGGGCTCCTGTCGGGTGTTCCCGCCTCATGTCCCGGGGGAGATTTTTCCTCCTCTGGTCTCGGGCACCTGTTACGAGTTCCCGCCAAGTGACCCGGGGGAGGCAGTTTTTTGTGCTCTCGGGCTCCTGTCGGGTGTTCCCGCCTCATGTCCCGGGGGAGTTTTTTCCTCCTCTGGTCTCGGGCACCTGTTACGAGTTCCCGCCAAGTGACCCGGGGGAGGCAGTTTTTTGTGCTCTCGGGCTCCTGTCGGGTGTTCCCGCCTCATGTCCCGGGGGAGTTTTTTCCTCCTCTGGTCTCGGGCACCTGTTACGAGTTCCCGCCAAGTGACCCGGGGGAGGCAGTTTTTTGTGCTCTCGGGCTCCTGTCGGGTGTTCCCGCCTCATGTCCCGGGGGAGTTTTTTCCTCCTCTGGTCTCGGGCACCTGTTACGAGTTCCCGCCAAGTGACCCGGGGGAGGCAGTTTTTTGTGCTCTCGGGCTCCTGTCGGGTGTTCCCGCCTCATGTCCCGGGGGAGTTTTTTCCTCCTCTGGTCTCGGGCACCTGTTACGAGTTCCCGCCAAGTGACCCGGGGGAGGCAGTTTTTTGTGCTCTCGGGCTCCTGTCGGGTGTTCCCGCCTCATGTCCCGGGGGAGTTTTTTCCTCCTCTGGTCTCGGGCACCTGTTACGAGTTCCCGCCAAGTGACCCGGGGGAGGCAGTTTTTTGTGCTCTCGGGCTCCTGTCGGGTGTTCCCGCCTCATGTCCCGGGGGAGTTTTTTCCTCCTCTGGTCTCGGGCACCTGTTACGAGTTCCCGCCAAGTGACCCGGGGGAGGCAGTTTTTTGTGCTCTCGGGCTCCTGTCGGATGTTCCCGCCTCATGTCCCGGGGGAGTTTTTTCCTCCTCTGGTCTCGGTCACCTGTTACGAGTTCCCGCCAAGTGACCCCGGGGAGGCAGTTTTTTGTGCTCTCGGGCTCCTGTCGGGTGTTCCCGCCTCATGTCCCGGGGGAGTTTTTTCCTCCTGTGGTCTCGGGCACCTGTTACGAGTTCCCGCCTCATGTCCCGGGGGAGATTTTTCCTCCTCTGGTCTCGGGCACCTGTTACGAGTTCCCGCCAAGTGACCCGGGGGAGGCAGTTTTTTGTGCTCTCGGGCTCCTGTCGGGTGTTCCCGCCTCATGTCCCGGGGGAGATTTTTCCTCCTCTGGTCTCGGGCACCTGTTACGAGTTCCCGCCAAGTGACCCGGGGGAGGCAGTTTTTTGTGCTCTCGGGCTCCTGTCGGGTGTTCCCGCCTCATGTCCCGGGGGAGTTTTTTCCTCCTCTGGTCTCGGGCACCTGTTACGAGTTCCCGCCAAGTGACCCGGGGGAGGCAGTTTTTTGTGCTCTCGGGCTCCTGTCGGGTGTTCCCGCCTCATGTCCCGGGGGAGTTTTTTCCTCCTCTGGTCTCGGGCACCTGTTACGAGTTCCCGCCAAGTGACCCGGGGGAGGCAGTTTTTTGTGCTCTCGGGCTCCTGTCGGGTGTTCCCGCCTCATGTCCCGGGGGAGTTTTTTCCTCCTCTGGTCTCGGGCACCTGTTACGAGTTCCCGCCAAGTGACCCGGGGGAGGCAGTTTTTTGTGCTCTCGGGCTCCTGTCGGGTGTTCCCGCCTCATGTCCCGGGGGAGTTTTTTCCTCCTCTGGTCTCGGGCACCTGTTACGAGTTCCCGCCAAGTGACCCGGGGGAGGCAGTTTTTTGTGCTCTCGGGCTCCTGTCGGGTGTTCCCGCCTCATGTCCCGGGGGAGTTTTTTCCTCCTCTGGTCTCGGGCACCTGTTACGAGTTCCCGCCAAGTGACCCGGGGGAGGCAGTTTTTTGTGCTCTCGGGCTCCTGTCGGGTGTTCCCGCCTCATGTCCCGGGGGAGTTTTTTCCTCCTCTGGTCTCGGGCACCTGTTACGAGTTCCCGCCAAGTGACCCGGGGGAGGCAGTTTTTTGTGCTCTCGGGCTCCTGTCGGGTGTTCCCGCCTCATGTCCCGGGGGAGTTTTTTCCTCCTCTGGTCTCGGGCACCTGTTACGAGTTCCCGCCAAGTGACCCGGGGGAGGCAGTTTTTTGTGCTCTCGGGCTCCTGTCGGGTGTTCCCGCCTCATGTCCCGGGGGAGTTTTTTCCTCCTCTGGTCTCGGGCACCTGTTACGAGTTCCCGCCTCATGTCCCGGGGGAGATTTTTCCTCCTCTGGTCTCGGGCACCTGTTACGAGTTCCCGCCAAGTGACCCGGGGGAGGCAGTTTTTTGTGCTCTCGGGCTCCTGTCGGGTGTTCCCGCCTCATGTCCCGGGGGAGTTTTTTCCTCCTCTGGTCTCGGGCACCTGTTACGAGTTCCCGCCAAGTGACCCGGGGGAGGCAGTTTTTTGTGCTCTCGGGCTCCTGTCGGGTGTTCCCGCCTCATGTCCCGGGGGAGTTTTTTCCTCCTCTGGTCTCGGGCACCTGTTACGAGTTCCCGCCAAGTGACCCGGGGGAGGCAGTTTTTTGTGCTCTCGGGCTCCTGTCGGGTGTTCCCGCCTCATGTCCCGGGGGAGTTTTTTCCTCCTCTGGTCTCGGGCACCTGTTACGAGTTCCCGCCAAGTGACCCGGGGGAGGCAGTTTTTTGTGCTCTCGGGCTCCTGTCGGGTGTTCCCGCCTCATGTCCCGGGGGAGTTTTTTCCTCCTCTGGTCTCGGGCACCTGTTACGAGTTCCCGCCAAGTGACCCCGGGGAGGCAGTTTTTTGTGCTCTCGGGCTCCTGTCGGGTGTTCCCGCCTCATGTCCCGGGGGAGTTTTTTCCTCCTCTGGTCTCGGGCACCTGTTACGAGTTCCCGCCAAGTGACCCGGGGGAGGCAGTTTTTTGTGCTCTCGGGCTCCTGTCGGGTGTTCCCGCCTCATGTCCCGGGGGAGTTTTTTCCTCCTCTGGTCTCGGTCACCTGTTACGAGTTCCCGCCAAGTGACCCCGGGGAGGCAGTTTTTTGTGCTCTCGGGCTCCTGTCGGGTGTTCCCGCCTCATGTCCCGGGGGAGTTTTTTCCTCCTGTGGTCTCGGGCACCTGTTACGAGTTCCCGCCTCATGTCCCGGGGGAGATTTTTCCTCCTCTGGTCTCGGGCACCTGTTACGAGTTCCCGCCAAGTGACCCGGGGGAGGCAGTTTTTTGTGCTCTCGGGCTCCTGTCGGGTGTTCCCGCCTCATGTCCCGGGGGAGATTTTTCCTCCTCTGGTCTCGGGCACCTGTTACGAGTTCCCGCCAAGTGACCCGGGGGAGGCAGTTTTTTGTGCTCTCGGGCTCCTGTCGGGTGTTCCCGCCTCATGTCCCGGGGGAGTTTTTTCCTCCTCTGGTCTCGGGCACCTGTTACGAGTTCCCGCCTCGTGACCCGGGGGAGGCAGTTTTTTGTGCTCTCGGGCTCCTGTCGGGTGTTCCCGCCTCATGTCCCGGGGGAGTTTTTTCCTCCTGTGGTCTCGGGCACCTGTTACGAGTTCCCGCCTCATGTCCCGGGGGAGATTTTTCCTCCTCTGGTCTCGGGCACCTGTTACGAGTTCCCGCCAAGTGACCCGGGGGAGGCAGTTTTTTGTGCTCTCGGGCTCCTGTCGGGTGTTCCCGCCTCATGTCCCGGGGGAGATTTTTCCTCCTCTGGTCTCGGGCACCTGTTACGAGTTCCCGCCAAGTGACCCGGGGGAGGCAGTTTTTTGTGCTCTCGGGCTCCTGTCGGGTGTTCCCGCCACATGTCCCGGGGGAGTTTTTTCCTCCTCTGGTCTCGGGCACCTGTTACGAGTTCCCGCCTCGTGACCCGGGGGAGGCAGTTTTTTGTGCTCTCGGGCTCCTGTCGGGTGTTCCCGCCTCATGTCCCGGGGGAGTTTTTTCCTCCTGTGGTCTCGGGCACCTGTTACGAGTTCCCGCCTCATGTCCCGGGGGAGATTTTTCCTCCTCTGGTCTCGGGCACCTGTTACGAGTTCCCGCCAAGTGACCCGGGGGAGGCAGTTTTTTGTGCTCTCGGGCTCCTGTCGGGTGTTCCCGCCTCATGTCCCGGGGGAGTTTTTTCCTCCTCTGGTCTCGGGCACCTGTTACGAGTTCCCGCCAAGTGACCCGGGGGAGGCAGTTTTTTGTGCTCTCGGGCTCCTGTCGGGTGTTCCCGCCTCATGTCCCGGGGGAGTTTTTTCCTCCTCTGGTCTCGGGCACCTGTTACGAGTTCCCGCCAAGTGACCCGGGGGAGGCAGTTTTTTGTGCTCTCGGGCTCCTGTCGGGTGTTCCCGCCTCATGTCCCGGGGGAGTTTTTTCCTCCTCTGGTCTCGGGCACCTGTTACGAGTTCCCGCCAAGTGACCCGGGGGAGGCAGTTTTTTGTGCTCTCGGGCTCCTGTCGGGTGTTCCCGCCTCATGTCCCGGGGGAGTTTTTTCCTCCTCTGGTCTCGGGCACCTGTTACGAGTTCCCGCCAAGTGACCCGGGGGAGGCAGTTTTTTGTGCTCTCGGGCTCCTGTCGGGTGTTCCCGCCTCATGTCCCGGGGGAGTTTTTTCCTCCTCTGGTCTCGGGCACCTGTTACGAGTTCCCGCCAAGTGACCCGGGGGAGGCAGTTTTTTGTGCTCTCGGGCTCCTGTCGGGTGTTCCCGCCTCATGTCCCGGGGGAGTTTTTTCCTCCTCTGGTCTCGGGCACCTGTTACGAGTTCCCGCCAAGTGACCCGGGGGAGGCAGTTTTTTGTGCTCTCGGGCTCCTGTCGGGTGTTCCCGCCTCATGTCCCGGGGGAGTTTTTTCCTCCTCTGGTCTCGGGCACCTGTTACGAGTTCCCGCCAAGTGACCCCGGGGAGGCAGTTTTTTGTGCTCTCGGGCTCCTGTCGGGTGTTCCCGCCTCATGTCCCGGGGGAGTTTTTTCCTCCTCTGGTCTCGGGCACCTGTTACGAGTTCCCGCCAAGTGACCCGGGGGAGGCAGTTTTTTGTGCTCTCGGGCTCCTGTCGGGTGTTCCCGCCTCATGTCCCGGGGGAGTTTTTTCCTCCTCTGGTCTCGGTCACCTGTTACGAGTTCCCGCCAAGTGACCCCGGGGAGGCAGTTTTTTGTGCTCTCGGGCTCCTGTCGGGTGTTCTCGCCTCATGTCCCGGGGGAGTTTTTTCCTCCTGTGGTCTCGGGCACCTGTTACGAGTTCCCGCCTCATGTCCCGGGGGAGATTTTTCCTCCTCTGGTCTCGGGCACCTGTTACGAGTTCCCGCCAAGTGACCCGGGGGAGGCAGTTTTTTGTGCTCTCGGGCTCCTGTCGGGTGTTCCCGCCTCATGTCCCGGGGGAGATTTTTCCTCCTCTGGTCTCGGGCACCTGTTACGAGTTCCCGCCAAGTGACCCGGGGGAGGCAGTTTTTTGTGCTCTCGGGCTCCTGTCGGGTGTTCCCGCCTCATGTCCCGGGGGTGTTTTTTCCTCCTCTGGTCTCGGGCACCTGTTACGAGTTCCCGCCTCGTGACCCGGGGGAGGCAGTTTTTTGTGCTCTCGGGCTCCTGTCGGGTGTTCCCGCCTCATGTCCCGGGGGAGTTTTTTCCTCCTGTGGTCTCGGGCACCTGTTACGAGTTCCCGCCTCATGTCCCGGGGGAGATTTTTCCTCCTCTGGTCTCGGGCACCTGTTACGAGTTCCCGCCAAGTGACCCGGGGGAGGCAGTTTTTTGTGCTCTCGGGCTCCTGTCGGGTGTTCCCGCCTCATGTCCCGGGGGAGATTTTTCCTCCTCTGGTCTCGGGCACCTGTTACGAGTTCCCGCCAAGTGACCCGGGGGAGGCAGTTTTTTGTGCTCTCGGGCTCCTGTTGGGTGTTCCTGCCTCATGTCCCGGGGGAGTTTTTTCCTCCTCTGGTCTCGGGCACCTGTTACGAGTTCCCGCCAAGTGACCCGGGGGAGGCAGTTTTTTGTGCTCTCGGGCTCCTGTCGGGTGTTCCCGCCTCATGTCCCGGGGGAGTTTTTTCCTCCTCTGGTCTCGGGCACCTGTTACGAGTTCCCGCCAAGTGACCCGGGGGAGGCAGTTTTTTGTGCTCTCGGGCTCCTGTCGGGTGTTCCCGCCTCATGTCCCGGGGGAGTTTTTTCCTCCTCTGGTCTCGGGCACCTGTTACGAGTTCCCGCCAAGTGACCCGGGGGAGGCAGTTTTTTGTGCTCTCGGGCTCCTGTCGGGTGTTCCCGCCTCATGTCCCGGGGGAGTTTTTTCCTCCTCTGGTCTCGGGCACCTGTTACGAGTTCCCGCCAAGTGACCCGGGGGAGGCAGTTTTTTGTGCTCTCGGGCTCCTGTCGGGTGTTCCCGCCTCATGTCCCGGGGGAGTTTTTTCCTCCTCTGGTCTCGGGCACCTGTTACGAGTTCCCGCCAAGTGACCCGGGGGAGGCAGTTTTTTGTGCTCTCGGGCTCCTGTCGGGTGTTCCCGCCTCATGTCCCGGGGGAGTTTTTTCCTCCTCTGGTCTCGGGCACCTGTTACGAGTTCCCGCCAAGTGACCCGGGGGAGGCAGTTTTTTGTGCTCTCGGGCTCCTGTCGGGTGTTCCCGCCTCATGTCCCGGGGGAGTTTTTTCCTCCTCTGGTCTCGGGCACCTGTTACGAGTTCCCGCCAAGTGACCCCGGGGAGGCAGTTTTTTGTGCTCTCGGGCTCCTGTCGGGTGTTCCCGCCTCATGTCCCGGGGGAGTTTTTTCCTCCTCTGGTCTCGGGCACCTGTTACGAGTTCCCGCCAAGTGACCCGGGGGAGGCAGTTTTTTGTGCTCTCGGGCTCCTGTCGGGTGTTCCCGCCTCATGTCCCGGGGGAGTTTTTTCCTCCTCTGGTCTCGGTCACCTGTTACGAGTTCCCGCCAAGTGACCCCGGGGAGGCAGTTTTTTGTGCTCTCGGGCTCCTGTCGGGTGTTCCCGCCTCATGTCCCGGGGGAGTTTTTTCCTCCTGTGGTCTCGGGCACCTGTTACGAGTTCCCGCCTCATGTCCCGGGGGAGATTTTTCCTCCTCTGGTCTCGGGCACCTGTTACGAGTTCCCGCCAAGTGACCCGGGGGAGGCAGTTTTTTGTGCTCTCGGGCTCCTGTCGGGTGTTCCCGCCTCATGTCCCGGGGGAGATTTTTCCTCCTCTGGTCTCGGGCACCTGTTACGAGTTCCCGCCAAGTGACCCGGGGGAGGCAGTTTTTTGTGCTCTCGGGCTCCTGTCGGGTGTTCCCGCCTCATGTCCCGGGGGAGTTTTTTCCTCCTCTGGTCTCGGGCACCTGTTACGAGTTCCCGCCTCGTGACCCGGGGGAGGCAGTTTTTTGTGCTCTCGGGCTCCTGTCGGGTGTTCCCGCCTCATGTCCCGGGGGAGTTTTTTCCTCCTGTGGTCTCGGGCACCTGTTACGAGTTCCCGCCTCATGTCCCGGGGGAGATTTTTCCTCCTCTGGTCTCGGGCACCTGTTACGAGTTCCCGCCAAGTGACCCGGGGGAGGCAGTTTTTTGTGCTCTCGGGCTCCTGTCGGGTGTTCCCGCCTCATGTCCCGGGGGAGATTTTTCCTCCTCTGGTCTCGGGCACCTGTTACGAGTTCCCGCCAAGTGACCCGGGGGAGGCAGTTTTTTGTGCTCTCGGGCTCCTGTCGGGTGTTCCCGCCTCATGTCCCGGGGGAGTTTTTTCCTCCTCTGGTCTCGGGCACCTGTTACGAGTTCCCGCCTCGTGACCCGGGGGAGGCAGTTTTTTGTGCTCTCGGGCTCCTGTCGGGTGTTCCCGCCTCATGTCCCGGGGGAGTTTTTTCCTCCTGTGGTCTCGGGCACCTGTTACGAGTTCCCGCCTCATGTCCCGGGGGAGATTTTTCCTCCTCTGGTCTCGGGCACCTGTTACGAGTTCCCGCCAAGTGACCCGGGGGAGGCAGTTTTTTGTGCTCTCGGGCTCCTGTCGGGTGTTCCCGCCTCATGTCCCGGGGGAGTTTTTTCCTCCTCTGGTCTCGGGCACCTGTTACGAGTTCCCGCCAAGTGACCCGGGGGAGGCAGTTTTTTGTGCTCTCGGGCTCCTGTCGGGTGTTCCCGCCTCATGTCCCGGGGGAGTTTTTTCCTCCTCTGGTCTCGGGCACCTGTTACGAGTTCCCGCCAAGTGACCCGGGGGAGGCAGTTTTTTGTGCTCTCGGGCTCCTGTCGGGTGTTCCCGCCTCATGTCCCGGGGGAGATTTTTCCTCCTCTGGTCTCGGGCACCTGTTACGAGTTCCCGCCAAGTGACCCGGGGGAGGCAGTTTTTTGTGCTCTCGGGCTCCTGTCGGGTGTTCCCGCCTCATGTCCCGGGGGAGATTTTTCCTCCTCTGGTCTCGGGCACCTGTTACGAGTTCCCGCCAAGTGACCCGGGGGAGGCAGTTTTTTGTGCTCTCGGGCTCCTGTCGGGTGTTCCCGCCTCATGTCCCGGGGGAGTTTTTTCCTCCTCTGGTCTCGGGCACCTGTTACGAGTTCCCGCCTCGTGACCCGGGGGAGGCAGTTTTTTGTGCTCTCGGGCTCCTGTCGGGTGTTCCCGCCTCATGTCCCGGGGGAGTTTTTTCCTCCTGTGGTCTCGGGCACCTGTTACGAGTTCCCGCCTCATGTCCCGGGGGAGATTTTTCCTCCTCTGGTCTCGGGCACCTGTTACGAGTTCCCGCCAAGTGACCCGGGGGAGGCAGTTTTTTGTGCTCTCGGGCTCCTGTCGGGTGTTCCCGCCTCATGTCCCGGGGGAGATTTTTCCTCCTCTGGTCTCGGGCACCTGTTACGAGTTCCCGCCAAGTGACCCGGGGGAGGCAGATTTTTGTGCTCTCGGGCTCCTGTCGGGTGTTCCCGCCTCATGTCCCGGGGGAGTTTTTTCCTCCTCTGGTCTCGGGCACCTGTTACGAGTTCCCGCCTCGTGACCCGGGGGAGGCAGTTTTTTGTGCTCTCGGGCTCCTGTCGGGTGTTCCCGCCTCATGTCCCGGGGGAGTTTTTTCCTCCTGTGGTCTCGGGCACCTGTTACGAGTTCCCGCCTCATGTCCCGGGGGAGATTTTTCCTCCTCTGGTCTCGGGCACCTGTTACGAGTTCCCGCCAAGTGACCCGGGGGAGGCAGTTTTTTGTGCTCTCGGGCTCCTGTCGGGTGTTCCCGCCTCATGTCCCGGGGGAGTTTTTTCCTCCTCTGGTCTCGGGCACCTGTTACGAGTTCCCGCCAAGTGACCCGGGGGAGGCAGTTTTTTGTGCTCTCGGGCTCCTGTCGGGTGTTCCCGCCTCATGTCCCGGGGGAGTTTTTTCCTCCTCTGGTCTCGGGCACCTGTTACGAGTTCCCGCCAAGTGACCCGGGGGAGGCAGTTTTTTGTGCTCTCGGGCTCCTGTCGGGTGTTCCCGCCTCATGTCCCGCGGGAGTTTTTTCCTCCTCTGGTCTCGGGCACCTGTTACGAGTTCCCGCCAAGTGACCCGGGGGAGGCAGTTTTTTGTGCTCTCGGGCTCCTGTCGGGTGTTCCCGCCTCATGTCCCGGGGGAGTTTTTTCCTCCTCTGGTCTCGGGCACCTGTTACGAGTTCCCGCCAAGTGACCCGGGGGAGGCAGTTTTTTGTGCTCTCGGGCTCCTGTCGGGTGTTCCCGCCTCATGTCCCGGGGGAGTTTTTTCCTCCTCTGGTCTCGGGCACCTGTTACGAGTTCCCGCCAAGTGACCCCGGGGAGGCAGTTTTTTGTGCTCTCGGGCTCCTGTCGGGTGTTCCCGCCTCATGTCCCGGGGGAGTTTTTTCCTCCTCTGGTCTCGGGCACCTGTTACGAGTTCCCGCCAAGTGACCCGGGGGAGGCAGTTTTTTGTGCTCTCGGGCTCCTGTCGGGTGTTCCCGCCTCATGTCCCGGGGGAGTTTTTTCCTCCTCTGGTCTCGGTCACCTGTTACGAGTTCCCGCCAAGTGACCCCGGGGAGGCAGTTTTTTGTGCTCTCGGGCTCCTGTCGGGTGTTCCCGCCTCATGTCCCGGGGGAATTTTTTCCTCCTGTGGTCTCGGGCACCTGTTACGAGTTCCCGCCTCATGTCCCGGGGTAGATTTTTCCTCCTCTGGTCTCGGGCAACTGTTACGAGTTCCCGCCAAGTGACCCGGGGGAGGCAGTTTTTTGTGCTCTCGGGCTCCTGTCGGGTGTTCCCGCCTCATGTCCCGGGGGAGTTTTTTCCTCCTCTGGTCTCGGGCACCTGTTACGAGTTCCCGCCAAGTGACCCGGGGGAGGCAGTTTTTTGTGCTCTCGGGCTCCTGTCGGGTGTTCCCGCCTCTTGTCCCTAGGGAGTTTTTTCCTCCTCTGGTCTCGGGCACCTGTTACGAGTTCCCGCCAAGTGACCCGGGGGAGGCAGTTTTTTGTGCTCTCGGGCTCCTGTCGGGTGTTCCCGCCTCATGTCCCGGGGGAGTTTTTTCCTCCTCTGGTCTCGGGCACCTGTTACGAGTTCCCGCCAAGTGACCCGGGGGAGGCAGTTTTTTGTGCTCTCGGGCTCCTGTCGGGTGTTCCCGCCTCATGTCCCGGGGGAGTTTTTTCCTCCTCTGGTCTCGGGCACCTGTTACGAGTTCCCGCCAAGTGACCCGGGGGAGGCAGTTTTTTGTGCTCTCGGGCTCCTGTCGGGTGTTCCCGCCTCATGTCCCGGGGGAGTTTTTTCCTCCTCTGGTCTCGGGCACCTGTTACGAGTTCTCGCCAAGTGACCCGGGGGAGGCAGTTTTTTGTGCTCTCGGGCTCCTGTCGGGTGTTCCCGCCTCATGTCCCGGGGGAGTTTTTTCCTCCTCTGGTCTCGGGCACCTGTTACGAGTTCCCGCCAAGTGACCCGGGGGAGGCAGTTTTTTGTGCTCTCGGGCTCCTGTCGGGTGTTCCCGCCTCATGTCCCGGGGGAGTTTTTTCCTCCTCTGGTCTCGGTCACCTGTTACGAGTTCCCGCCAAGTGACCCCGGGGAGGCAGTTTTTTGTGCTCTCGGGCTCCTGTCGGGTGTTCCCGCCTCATGTCCCGGGGGAGTTTTTTCCTCCTGTGGTCTCGGGCACCTGTTACGAGTTCCCGCCTCATATCCCGGGGGAGATTTTTCCTCCTCTGGTCTCGGGCACCTGTTACGAGTTCCCGCCAAGTGACCCGGGGGAGGCAGTTTTTTGTGCTCTCGGGCTCCTGTCGGGTGTTCCCGCCTCATGTCCCGGGGGAGATTTTTCCTCCTCTGGTCTCGGGCACCTGTTACGAGTTCCCGCCAAGTGACCCGGGGGAGGCAGTTTTTTGTGCTCTCGGGCTCCTGTCGGGTGTTCCCGCCTCATGTCCCGGGGGAGTTTTTTCCTCCTCTGGTCTCGGGCACCTGTTACGAGTTCCCGCCAAGTGACCCGGGGGAGGCAGTTTTTTGTGCTCTCGGGCTCCTGTCGGGTGTTCCCGCCTCATGTCCCGGGGGAGTTTTTTCCTCCTCTGGTCTCGGGCACCTGTTACGAGTTCCCGCCAAGTGACCCGGGGGAGGCAGTTTTTTGTGCTCTCGGGCTCCTGTCGGGTGTTCCCGCCTCATGTCCCGGGGGAGTTTTTTCCTCCTCTGGTCTCGGGCACCTGTTACGAGTTCCCGCCAAGTGACCCGGGGGAGGCAGTTTTTTGTGCTCTCGGGCTCCTGTCGGGTGTTCCCGCCTCATGTCCCGGGGGAGTTTTTTCCTCCTCTGGTCTCGGGCACCTGTTACGAGTTCCCGCCAAGTGACCCGGGGGAGGCAGTTTTTTGTGCTCTCGGGCTCCTGTCGGGTGTTCCCGCCTCATGTCCCGGGGGAGTTTTTTCCTCCTCTGGTCTCGGGCACCTGTTACGAGTTCCCGCCAAGTGACCCGGGGGAGGCAGTTTTTTGTGCTCTCGGGCTCCTGTCGGGTGTTCCCGCCTCATGTCCCGGGGGAGTTTTTTCCTCCTCTGGTCTCGGGCACCTGTTACGAGTTCCCGCCAAGTGACCCGGGGGAGGCAGTTTTTTGTGCTCTCGGGCTCCTGTCGGGTGTTCCCGCCTCATGTCCCGGGGGAGTTTTTTCCTCCTCTGGTCTCGGGCACCTGTTACGAGTTCCCGCCAAGTGACCCCGGGGAGGCAGTTTTTTGTGCTCTCGGGCTCCTGTCGGGTGTTCCCGCCTCATGTCCCGGGGGAGTTTTTTCCTCCTCTGGTCTCGGGCACCTGTTACGAGTTCCCGCCAAGTGACCCCGGGGAGGCAGTTTTTTGTGCTCTCGGGCTCCTGTCGGGTGTTCCCGCCTCATGTCCCGCGGGAGTTTTTTCCTCCTCTGGTCTCGGTCACCTGTTACGAGTTCCCGCCAAGTGACCCCGGGGAGGCAGTTTTTTGTGCTCTCGGGCTCCTGTCGGGTGTTCCCGCCTCATGTCCCGGGGGAGTTTTTTCCTCCTGTGGTCTCGGGCACCTGTTACGAGTTCCCGCCTCATGTCCCGGGGGAGATTTTTCCTCCTCTGGTCTCGGGCACCTGTTACGAGTTCCCGCCAAGTGACCCGGGGGAGGCAGTTTTTTGTGCTCTCGGGCTCCTGTCGGGTGTTCCCGCCTCATGTCCCGGGGGAGTTTTTTCCTCCTCTGGTCTCGGGCACCTGTTACGAGTTCCCGCCAAGTGACCCGGGGGAGGCAGTTTTTTGTGCTCTCGGGCTCCTGTCGGGTGTTCCCGCCTCATGTCCCGGGGGAGTTTTTTCCTCCTCTGGTCTCGGGCACCTGTTACGAGTTCCCGCCAAGTGACCCGGGGGAGGCAGTTTTTTGTGCTCTCGGGCTCCTGTCGGGTGTTCCCGCCTCATGTCCCGGGGGAGTTTTTTCCTCCTCTGGTCTCGGGCACCTGTTACGAGTTCCCGCCAAGTGACCCGGGGGAGGCAGTTTTTTGTGCTCTCGGGCTCCTGTCGGGTGTTCCCGCCTCATGTCCCGGGGGAGTTTTTTCCTCCTCTGGTCTCGGGCACCTGTTACGAGTTCCCGCCAAGTGACCCGGGGGAGGCAGTTTTTTGTGCTCTCGGGCTCCTGTCGGGTGTTCCCGCCTCATGTCCCGGGGGAGTTTTTTCCTCCTCTGGTCTCGGGCACCTGTTACGAGTTCCCGCCAAGTGACCCCGGGGAGGCAGTTTTTTGTGCTCTCGGGCTCCTGTCGGGTGTTCCCGCCTCATGTCCCGGGGGAGTTTTTTCCTCCTCTGGTCTCGGGCACCTGTTACGAGTTCCCGCCAAGTGACCCCGGGGAGGCAGTTTTTTGTGCTCTCGGGCTCCTGTCGGGTGTTCCCGCCTCATGTCCCGGGGGAGTTTTTTCCTCCTCTGGTCTCGGTCACCTGTTACGAGTTCCCGCCAAGTGACCCCGGGGAGGCAGTTTTTTGTGCTCTCGGGCTCCTGTCGGGTGTTCCCGCCTCATGTCCCGGGGGAGTTTTTTCCTCCTGTGGTCTCGGGCACCTGTTACGAGTTCCCGCCTCATGTCCCGGGGGAGATTTTTCCTCCTCTGGTCTCGGGCACCTGTTACGAGTTCCCGCCAAGTGACCCGGGGGAGGCAGTTTTTTGTGCTCTCGGGCTCCTGTCGGGTGTTCCCGCCTCATGTCCCGGGGGAGATTTTTCCTCCTCTGGTCTCGGGCACCTGTTACGAGTTCCCGCCAAGTGACCCGGGGGAGGCAGTTTTTTGTGCTCTCGGGCTCCTGTCGGGTGTTCCCGCCTCATGTCCCGGGGGAGTTTTTTCCTCCTCTGGTCTCAGGCACCTGTTACGAGTTCCCGCCTCGTGACCCGGGGGAGGCAGTTTTTTGTGCTCTCGGGCTCCTGTCGGGTGTTCCCGCCTCATGTCCCGGGGGAGTTTTTTCCTCCTGTGGTCTCGGGCACCTGTTACGAGTTCCCGCCTCATGTCCCGGGGGAGATTTTTCCTCCTCTGGTCTCGGGCACCTGTTACGAGTTCCCGCCAAGTGACCCGGGGGAGGCAGTTTTTTGTGCTCTCGGGCTCCTGTCGGGTGTTCCCGCCTCATGTCCCGGGGGAGATTTTTCCTCCTCTGGTCTCGGGCACCTGTTACGAGTTCCCGCCAAGTGACCCGGGGGAGGCAGTTTTTTGTGCTCTCGGGCTCCTGTCGGGTGTTCCCGCCTCATGTCCCGGGGGAGTTTTTTCCTCCTCTGGTCTCGGGCACCTGTTACGAGTTCCCGCCTCGTGACCCGGGGGAGGCAGTTTTTTGTGCTCTCGGGCTCCTGTCGGGTGTTCCCGCCTCATGTCCCGGGGGAGTTTTTTCCTCCTGTGGTCTCGGGCACCTGTTACGAGTTCCCGCCTCATGTCCCGGGGGATATTTTTCCTCCTCTGGTCTCGGGCACCTGTTACGAGTTCCCGCCAAGTGACCCGGGGGAGGCAGTTTTTTGTGCTCTCGGGCTCCTGTCGGGTGTTCCCGCCTCATGTCCCGGGGGAGTTTTTTCCTCCTCTGGTCTCGGGCACCTGTTACGAGTTCCCGCCAAGTGACCCGGGGGAGGCAGTTTTTTGTGCTCTCGGGCTCCTGTCGGGTGTTCCCGCCTCATGTCCCGGGGGAGTTTTTTCCTCCTCTGGTCTCGGGCACCTGTTACGAGTTCCCGCCAAGTGACCCGGGGGAGGCAGTTTTTTGTGCTCTCGGGCTCCTGTCGGGTGTTCCCGCCTCATGTCCCGGGGGAGTTTTTTCCTCCTCTGGTCTCGGGCACCTGTTACGAGTTCCCGCCAAGTGACCCAGGGGAGGCAGTTTTTTGTGCTCTCGGGCTCCTGTCGGGTGTTCCCGCCTCATGTCCCGGGGGAGTTTTTTCCTCCTCTGGTCTCGGGCACCTGTTACGAGTTCCCGCCAAGTGACCCGGGGGAGGCAGTTTTTTGTGCTCTCGGGCTCCTGTCGGGTGTTCCCGCCTCATGTCCCGGGGGAGTTTTTTCCTCCTCTGGTCTCGGGCACCTGTTACGAGTTCCCGCCAAGTGACCCCGGGGAGGCAGTTTTTTGTGCTCTCGGGCTCCTGTCGGGTGTTCCCGCCTCATGTCCCGGGGGAGTTTTTTCCTCCTCTGGTCTCGGGCACCTGTTACGAGTTCCCGCCAAGTGACCCGGGGGAGGCAGTTTTTTGTGCTCTCGGGCTCCTGTCGGGTGTTCCCGCCTCATGTCCCGGGGGAGTTTTTTCCTCCTCTGGTCTCGGTCACCTGTTACGAGTTCCCGCCAAGTGACCCCGGGGAGGCAGTTTTTTGTGCTCTCGGGCTCCTGTCGGGTGTTCCCGCCTCATGTCCCGGGGGAGTTTTTTCCTCCTGTGGTCTCGGGCACCTGTTACGAGTTCCCGCCTCATGTCCCGGGGGAGATTTTTCCTCCTCTGGTCTCGGGCACCTGTTACGAGTTCCCGCCAAGTGACCCGGGGGAGGCAGTTTTTTGTGCTCTCGGGCTCCTGTCGGGTGTTCCCGCCTCATGTCCCGGGGGAGTTTTTTCCTCCTCTGGTCTCGGGCACCTGTTACGAGTTCCCGCCAAGTGACCCGGGGGAGGCAGTTTTTTGTGCTCTCGGGCTCCTGTCGGGTGTTCCCGCCTCATGTCCCGGGGGAGTTTTTTCCTCCTCTGGTCTCGGGCACCTGTTACGAGTTCCCGCCAAGTGACCCGGGGGAGGCAGTTTTTTGTGCTCTCGGGCTCCTGTCGGGTGTTCCCGCCTCATGTCCCGGGGGAGTTTTTTCCTCCTCTGGTCTCGGGCACCTGTTACGAGTTCCCGCCAAGTGACCCGGGGGAGGCAGTTTTTTGTGCTCTCGGGCTCCTGTCGGGTGTTCCCGCCTCATGTCCCGGGGGAGTTTTTTCCTCCTCTGGTCTCGGGCACCTGTTACGAGTTCCCGCCAAGTGACCCGGGGGAGGCAGTTTTTTGTGCTCTCGGGCTCCTGTCGGGTGTTCCCGCCTCATGTCCCGGGGGAGTTTTTTCCTCCTCTGGTCTCGGTCACCTGTTACGAGTTCCCGCCAAGTGACCCCGGGGAGGCAGTTTTTTGTGCTCTCGGGCTCCTGTCGGGTGTTCCCGCCTCATGTCCCGGGGGAGTTTTTTCCTCCTGTGGTCTCGGGCACCTGTTACGAGTTCCCGCCTCATGTCCCGGGGGAGATTTTTCCTCCTCTGGTCTCGGGCACCTGTTACGAGTTCCCGCCAAGTGACCCGGGGGAGGCAGTTTTTTGTGCTCTCGGGCTCCTGTCGGGTGTTCCCGCCTCATGTCCCGGGGGAGATGTTTCCTCCTCTGGTCTCGGGCACCTGTTACGAGTTCCCGCCAAGTGACCCGGGGGAGGCAGTTTTTTGTGCTCTCGGGCTCCTGTCGGGTGTTCCCGCCTCATGTCCCGGGGGAGTTTTTTCCTCCTCTGGTCTCGGGCACCTGTTACGAGTTCCCGCCAAGTGACCCGGGGGAGGCAGTTTTTTGTGCTCTCGGGCTCCTGTCGGGTGTTCCCGCCTCATGTCCCGGGGGAGTTTTTTCCTCCTCTGGTCTCGGGCACCTGTTACGAGTTCCCGCCAAGTGACCCGGGGGAGGCAGTTTTTTGTGCTCTCGGGCTCCTGTCGGGTGTTCCCGCCTCATGTCCCGGGGGAGTTTTTTCCTCCTCTGGTCTCGGGCACCTGTTACGAGTTCCCGCCAAGTGACCCGGGGGAGGCAGTTTTTTGTGCTCTCGGGCTCCTGTCGGGTGTTCCCGCCTCATGTCCCGGGGGAGTTTTTTCCTCCTCTGGTCTCGGTCACCTGTTACGAGTTCCCGCCAAGTGACCCCGGGGAGGCAGTTTTTTGTGCTCTCGGGCTCCTGTCGGGTGTTCCCGCCTCATGTCCCGGGGGAGTTTTTTCCTCCTGTGGTCTCGGGCACCTGTTACGAGTTCCCGCCTCATGTCCCGGGGGAGATTTTTCCTCCTCTGGTCTCGGGCACCTGTTACGAGTTCCCGCCAAGTGACCCGGGGGAGGCAGTTTTTTGTGCTCTCGGGCTCCTGTCGGGTGTTCCCGCCTCATGTCCCGGGGGAGATTTTTCCTCCTCTGGTCTCGGGCACCTGTTACGAGTTCCCGCCAAGTGACCCGGGGGAGGCAGTTTTTTGTGCTCTCGGGCTCCTGTCGGGTGTTCCCGCCTCATGTCCCGGGGGAGTTTTTTCCTCCTCTGGTCTCGGGCACCTGTTACGAGTTCCCGCCTCGTGACCCGGGGGAGGCAGTTTTTTGTGCTCTCGGGCTCCTGTCGGGTGTTCCCGCCTCATGTCCCGGGGGAGTTTTTTCCTCCTGTGGTCTCGGGCACCTGTTACGAGTTCCCGCCTCATGTCCCGGGGGAGATTTTTCCTCCTCTGGTCTCGGGCACCTGTTACGAGTTCCCGCCAAGTGACCCGGGGGAGGCAGTTTTTTGTGCTCTCGGGCTCCTGTCGGGTGTTCCCGCCTCATGTCCCGGGGGAGTTTTTTCCTCCTCTGGTCTCGGGCACCTGTTACGAGTTCCCGCCAAGTGACCCGGGGGAGGCAGTTTTTTGTGCTCTCGGGCTCCTGTCGGGTGTTCCCGCCTCATGTCCCGGGGGAGTTTTTTCCTCCTCTGGTCTCGGGCACCTGTTACGAGTTCCCGCCAAGTGACCCGGGGGAGGCAGTTTTTTGTGCTCTCGGGCTCCTGTCGGGTGTTCCCGCCTCATGTCCCGGGGGAGTTTTTTCCTCCTCTGGTCTCGGGCACCTGTTACGAGTTCCCGCCAAGTGACCCGGGGGAGGCAGTTTTTTGTGCTCTCGGGCTCCTGTCGGGTGTTCCCGCCTCATGTCCCGGGGGAGTTTTTTCCTCCTCTGGTCTCGGTCACCTGTTACGAGTTCCCGCCAAGTGACCCCGGGGAGGCAGTTTTTTGTGCTCTCGGGCTCCTGTCGGGTGTTCCCGCCTCATGTCCCGGGGGAGTTTTTTCCTCCTGTGGTCTCGGGCACCTGTTACGAGTTCCCGCCTCATGTCCCGGGGGAGATTTTTCCTCCTCTGGTCTCGGGCACCTGTTACGAGTTCCCGCCAAGTGACCCGGGGGAGGCAGTTTTTTGTGCTCTCGGGCTCCTGTCGGGTGTTCCCGCCTCATGTCCCGGGGGAGATTTTTCCTCCTCTGGTCTCGGGCACCTGTTACGAGTTCCCGCCAAGTGACCCGGGGGAGGCAGTTTTTTGTGCTCTCGGGCTCCTGTCGGGTGTTCCCGCCTCATGTCCCGGGGGAGTTTTTTCCTCCTCTGGTCTCGGGCACCTGTTACGAGTTCCCGCCTCGTGACCCGGGGGAGGCAGTTTTTTGTGCTCTCGGGCTCCTGTCGGGTGTTCCCGCCTCATGTCCCGGGGGAGTTTTTTCCTCCTGTGGTCTCGGGCACCTGTTACGAGTTCCCGCCTCATGTCCCGGGGGAGATTTTTCCTCCTCTGGTCTCGGGCACCTGTTACGAGTTCCCGCCAAGTGACCCGGGGGAGGCAGTTTTTTGTGCTCTCGGGCTCCTGTCGGGTGTTCCCGCCTCATGTCCCGGGGGAGTTTTTTCCTCCTCTGGTCTCGGGCACCTGTTACGAGTTCCCGCCAAGTGACCCGGGGGAGGCAGTTTTTTGTGCTCTCGGGCTCCTGTCGGGTGTTCCCGCCTCATGTCCCGGGGGAGTTTTTTCCTCCTCTGGTCTCGGGCACCTGTTACGAGTTCCCGCCAAGTGACCCGGGGGAGGCAGTTTTTTGTGCTCTCGGGCTCCTGTCGGGTGTTCCCGCCTCATGTCCCGGGGGAGTTTTTTCCTCCTCTGGTCTCGGGCACCTGTTACGAGTTCCCGCCAAGTGACCCGGGGGAGGCAGTTTTTTGTGCTCTCGGGCTCCTGTCGGGTGTTCCCGCCTCATGTCCCGGGGGAGTTTTTTCCTCCTCTGGTCTCGGTCACCTGTTACGAGTTCCCGCCAAGTGACCCCGGGGAGGCAGTTTTTTGTGCTCTCGGGCTCCTGTCGGGTGTTCCCGCCTCATGTCCCGGGGGAGTTTTTTCCTCCTGTGGTCTCGGGCACCTGTTACGAGTTCCCGCCTCATGTCCCGGGGGAGATTTTTCCTCCTCTGGTCTCGGGCACCTGTTACGAGTTCCCGCCAAGTGACCCGGGGGAGGCAGTTTTTTGTGCTCTCGGGCTCCTGTCGGGTGTTCCCGCCTCATGTCCCGGGGGAGATTTTTCCTCCTCTGGTCTCGGGCACCTGTTACGAGTTCCCGCCAAGTGACCCGGGGGAGGCAGTTTTTTGTGCTCTCGGGCTCCTGTTGGGTGTTCCCGCCTCATGTCCCGGGGGAGTTTTTTCCTCCTCTGGTCTCGGGCACCTGTTACGAGTTCCCGCCTCGTGACCCGGGGGAGGCAGTTTTTTGTGCTCTCGGGCTCCTGTCGGGTGTTCCCGCCTCATGTCCCGGGGGAGTTTTTTCCTCCTGTGGTCTCGGGCACCTGTTACGAGTTCCCGCCTCATGTCCCGGGGGAGATTTTTCCTCCTCTGGTCTCGGGCACCTGTTACGAGTTCCCGCCAAGTGACCCGGGGGAGGCAGTTTTTTGTGCTCTCGGGCTCCTGTCGGGTGTTCCCGCCTCATGTCCCGGGGGAGTTTTTTCCTCCTCTGGTCTCGGGCACCTGTTACGAGTTCCCGCCAAGTGACCCGGGGGAGGCAGTTTTTTGTGCTCTCGGGCTCCTGTCGGGTGTTCCCGCCTCATGTCCCGGGGGAGTTTTTTCCTCCTCTTATCTCGGGCACCTGTTACGAGTTCCCGCCAAGTGACCCGGGGGAGGCAGTTTTTTGTGCTCTCGGGCTCCTGTCGGGTGTTCCCGCCTCATGTCCCGGGGGAGTTTTTTCCTCCTCTGGTCTCGGGCACCTGTTACGAGTTCCCGCCAAGTGACCCGGGGGAGGCAGTTTTTTGTGCTCTCGGGCTCCTGTCGGGTGTTCCCGCCTCATGTCCCGGGGGAGTTTTTTCCTCCTCTGGTCTCGGGCACCTGTTACGAGTTCCCGCCAAGTGACCCGGGGGAGGCAGTTTTTTGTGCTCTCGGGCTCCTGTCGGGTGTTCCCGCCTCATGTCCCGGGGGAGTTTTTTCCTCCTCTGGTCTCGGGCACCTGTTACGAGTTCCCGCCAAGTGACCCCGGGGAGGCAGTTTTTTGTGCTCTCGGGCTCCTGTCGGGTGTTCCCGCCTCATGTCCCGGGGGAGTTTTTTCCTCCTCTGGTCTCGGGCACCTGTTACGAGTTCCCGCCAAGTGACCCGGGGGAGGCAGTTTTTTGTGCTCTCGGGCTCCTGTCGGGTGTTCCCGCCTCATGTCCCGGGGGAGTTTTTTCCTCCTCTGGTCTCGGTCACCTGTTACGAGTTCCCGCCAAGTGACCCCGGGGAGGCAGTTTTTTGTGCTCTCGGGCTCCTGTCGGGTGTTCCCGCCTCATGTCCCGGGGGAGTTTTTTCCTCCTGTGGTCTCGGGCACCTGTTACGAGTTCCCGCCTCATGTCCCGGGGGAGATTTTTCCTCCTCTGGTCTCGGGCACCTGTTACGAGTTCCCGCCAAGTGACCCGGGGGAGGCAGTTTTTTGTGCTCTCGGGCTCCTGTCGGGTGTTCCCGCCTCATGTCCCGGGGGAGTTTTTTCCTCCTCTGGTCTCGGGCACCTGTTACGAGTTCCCGCCAAGTGACCCGGGGGAGGCAGTTTTTTGTGCTCTCGGGCTCCTGTCGGGTGTTCCCGCCTCATGTCCCGGGGGAGTTTTTTCCTCCTCTGGTCTCGGGCACCTGTTACGAGTTCCCGCCAAGTGACCCCGGGGAGGCAGTTTTTTGTGCTCTCGGGCTCCTGTCGGGTGTTCCCGCCTCATGTCCCGGGGGAGTTTTTTCCTCCTCTGGTCTCGGGCACCTGTTACGAGTTCCCGCCAAGTGACCCGGGGGAGGCAGTTTTTTGTGCTCTCGGGCTCCTGTCGGGTGTTCCCGCCTCATGTCCCGGGGGAGTTTTTTCCTCCTCTGGTCTCGGGCACCTGTTACGAGTTCCCGCCAAGTGACCCGGGGGAGGCAGTTTTTTGTGCTCTCGGGCTCCTGTCGGGTGTTCCCGCCTCATGTCCCGGGGGAGTTTTTTCCTCCTCTGGTCTCGGGCACCTGTTACGAGTTCCCGCCAAGTGACCTGGGGAGGCAGTTTTTTGTGCTCTCGGGCTCCTGTCGGGTGTTCCCGCCTCATGTCCCGGGGGAGTTTTTTCCTCCTCTGGTCTCGGGCACCTGTTACGAGTTCCCGCCAAGTGACCCCGGGGAGGCAGTTTTTTGTGCTCTCGGGCTCCTGTCGGGTGTTCCCGCCTCATGTCCCGGGGGAGTTTTTTCCTCCTCTGGTCTCGGGCACCTGTTACGAGTTCCCGCCAAGTGACCCGGGGGAGGCAGTTTTTTGTGCTCTCGGGCTCCTGTCGGGTGTTCCCGCCTCATGTCCCGGGGGAGTTTTTTCCTCCTCTGGTCTCGGTCACCTGTTACGAGTTCCCGCCAAGTGACCCCGGGGAGGCAGTTTCTTGTGCTCTCGGGCTCCTGTCGGGTGTTCCCGCCTCATGTCCCGGGGGAGTTTTTTCCTCCTGTGGTCTCGGGCACCTGTTACGTGTTCCCGCCTCATGTCCCGGGGGAGATTTTTCCTCCTCTGGTCTCGGGCACCTGTTACGAGTTCCCGCCAAGTGACCCGGGGGAGGCAGTTTTTTGTGCTCTCGGGCTCCTGTCGGGTGTTCCCGCCTCATGTCCCGGGGGAGATTTTTCCTCCTCTGGTCTCGGGCACCTGTTACGAGTTCCCGCCAAGTGACCCGGGGGAGGCAGTTTTTTGTGCTCTCGGGCTCCTGTCGGGTGTTCCCGCCTCATGTCCCGGGGGAGTTTTTTCCTCCTCTGGTCTCGGGCACCTGTTACGAGTTCCCGCCTCGTGACCCGGGGGAGGCAGTTTTTTGTGCTCTCGGGCTCCTGTCGGGTGTTCCCGCCTCATGTCCCGGGGGAGTTTTTTCCTCCTGTGGTCTCGGGCACCTGTTACGAGTTCCCGCCTCATGTCCCGGGGGAGATTTTTCCTCCTCTGGTCTCGGGCACCTGTTACGAGTTCCCGCCAAGTGACCCGGGGGAGGCAGTTTTTTGTGCTCTCGGGCTCCTGTCGGGTGTTCCCGCCTCATGTCCCGGGGGAGATTTTTCCTCCTCTGGTCTCGGGCACCTGTTACGAGTTCCCGCCAAGTGACCCGGGGGAGGCAGTTTTTTGTGCTCTCGGGCTCCTGTCGGGTGTTCCCGCCTCATGTCCCGGGGGAGTTTTTTCCTCCTCTGGTCTCGGGCACCTGTTACGAGTTCCCGCCAAGTGACCCGGGGGAGGCAGTTTTTTGTGCTCTCGGGCTCCTGTCGGGTGTTCCCGCCTCATGTCCCGGGGGAGTTTTTTCCTCCTCTGGTCTCGGGCACCTGTTACGAGTTCCCGCCAAGTGACCCGGGGGAGGCAGTTTTTTGTGCTCTCGGGCTCCTGTCGGGTGTTCCCGCCTCATGTCCCGGGGGAGTTTTTTCCTCCTCTGGTCTCGGGCACCTGTTACGAGTTCCCGCCAAGTGACCCGGGGGAGGCAGTTTTTTGTGCTCTCGGGCTCCTGTCGGGTGTTCCCGCCTCATGTCCCGGGGGAGTTTTTTCCTCCTCTGGTCTCGGGCACCTGTTACGAGTTCCCGCCAAGTGACATGGGGGAGGCAGTTTTTTGTGCTCTCGGGCTCCTGTCGGGTGTTCCCGCCTCATGTCCCGGGGGAGTTTTTTCCTCCTCTGGTCTCGGGCACCTGTTACGAGTTCCCGCCAAGTGACCCCGGGGAGGCAGTTTTTTGTGCTCTCGGGCTCCTGTCGGGTGTTCCCGCCTCATGTCCCGGGGGAGTTTTTTCCTCCTCTGGTCTCGGGCACCTGTTACGAGTTCCCGCCAAGTGACCCGGGGGAGGCAGTTTTTTGTGCTCTCGGGCTCCTGTCGGGTGTTCCCGCCTCATGTCCCGGGGGAGTTTTTTCCTCCTCTGGTCTCGGTCACCTGTTACGAGTTCCCGCCAAGTGACCCCGGGGAGGCAGTTTTTTGTGCTCTCGGGCTCCTGTCGGGTGTTCCCGCCTCATGTCCCGGGGGAGTTTTTTCCTCCTGTGGTCTCGGGCACCTGTTACGAGTTCCCGCCTCGTGTCCCGGGGGAGATTTTTCCTCCTCTGGTCTCGGGCACCTGTTACGAGTTCCCGCCAAGTGACCCGGGGGAGGCAGTTTTTTGTGCTCTCGGGCTCCTGTCGGGTGTTCCCGCCTCATGTCCCGGGGGAGATTTTTCCTCCTCTGGTCTCGGGCACCTGTTACGAGTTCCCGCCAAGTGACCCGGGGGAGGCAGTTTTTTGTGCTCTCGGGCTCCTGTCGGGTGTTCCCGCCTCATGTCCCGGGGGAGTTTTTTCCTCCTCTGGTCTCGGGCACCTGTTACGAGTTCCCGCCTCGTGACCCGGGGGAGGCAGTTTTTTGTGCTCTCGGGCTCCTGTCGGGTGTTCCCGCCTCATGTCCCGGGGGAGTTTTTTCCTCCTGTGGTCTCGGGCACCTGTTACGAGTTCCCGCCTCATGTCCCGGGGGAGATTTTTCCTCCTCTGGTCTCGGGCACCTGTTACGAGTTCCCGCCAAGTGACCCGGGGGAGGCAGTTTTTTGTGCTCTCGGGCTCCTGTCGGGTGTTCCCGCCTCATGTCCCGGGGGAGTTTTTTCCTCCTCTGGTCTCGGTCACCTGTTACGAGTTCCCGCCAAGTGACCCCGGGGAGGCAGTTTTTTGTGCTCTCGGGCTCCTGTCGGGTGTTCCCGCCTCATGTCCCGGGGGAGTTTTTTCCTCCTGTGGTCTCGGGCACCTGTTACGAGTTCCCGCCTCATGTCCCGGGGGAGATTTTTCCTCCTCTGGTCTCGGGCACCTGTTACGAGTTCCCGCCAAGTGACCCGGGGGAGGCAGTTTTTTGTGCTCTCGGGCTCCTGTCGGGTGTTCCCGCCTCATGTCCCGGGGGAGATTTTTCCTCCTCTGGTCTCGGGCACCTGTTACGAGTTCCCGCCAAGTGACCCGGGGGAGGCAGTTTTTTGTGCTCTCGGGCTCCTGTCGGGTGTTCCCGCCTCATGTCCCGGGGGAGTTTTTTCCTCCTCTGGTCTCGGGCACCTGTTACGAGTTCCCGCCAAGTGACCCGGGGGAGGCAGTTTTTTGTGCTCTCGGGCTCCTGTCGGGTGTTCCCGCCTCATGTCCCGGGGGAGTTTTTTCCTCCTCTGGTCTCGGGCACCTGTTACGAGTTCCCGCCAAGTGACCCGGGGGAGGCAGTTTTTTGTGCTCTCGGGCTCCTGTCGGGTGTTCCCGCCTCATGTCCCGGGGGAGTTTTTTCCTCCTCTGGTCTCGGGCACCTGTTACGAGTTCCCGCCTCGTGACCCGGGGGAGGCAGTTTTTTGTGCTCTCGGGCTCCTGTCGGGTGTTCCCGCCTCATGTCCCGGGGGAGTTTTTTCCTCCTGTGGTCTCGGGCACCTGTTACGAGTTCCCGCCTCATGTCCCGGGGGAGATTTTTCCTCCTCTGGTCTCGGGCACCTGTTACGAGTTCCCGCCAAGTGACCCGGGGGAGGCAGTTTTTTGTGCTCTCGGGCTCCTGTCGGGTGTTCCCGCCTCATGTCCCGGGGGAGATTTTTCCTCCTCTGGTCTCGGGCACCTGTTACGAGTTCCCGCCAAGTGACCCGGGGGAGGCAGTTTTTTGTGCTCTCGGGCTCCTGTCGGGTGTTCCCGCCTCATGTCCCGGGGGAGTTTTTTCCTCCTCTGGTCTCGGGCACCTGTTACGAGTTCCCGCCAAGTGACCCGGGGGAGGCAGTTTTTTGTGCTCTCGGGCTCCTGTCGGGTGTTCCCGCCTCATGTCCCGGGGGAGTTTTTTCCTCCTCTGGTCTCGGGCACCTGTTACGAGTTCCCGCCAAGTGACCCGGGGGAGGCAGTTTTTTGTGCTCTCGGGCTCCTGTCGGGTGTTCCCGCCTCATGTCCCGGGGGAGTTTTTTCCTCCTCTGGTCTCGGGCACCTGTTACGAGTTCCCGCCAAGTGACCCGGGGGAGGCAGTTTTTTGTGCTCTCGGGCTCCTGTCGGGTGTTCCCGCCTCATGTCCCGGGGGAGTTTTTTCCTCCTCTGGTCTCGGGCACCTGTTACGAGTTCCCGCCAAGTGACATGGGGGAGGCAGTTTTTTGTGCTCTCGGGCTCCTGTCGGGTGTTCCCGCCTCATGTCCCGGGGGAGTTTTTTCCTCCTCTGGTCTCGGGCACCTGTTACGAGTTCCCGCCAAGTGACCCCGGGGAGGCAGTTTTTTGTGCTCTCGGGCTCCTGTCGGGTGTTCCCGCCTCATGTCCCGGGGGAGTTTTTTCCTCCTCTGGTCTCGGGCACCTGTTACGAGTTCCCGCCAAGTGACCCGGGGGAGGCAGTTTTTTGTGCTCTCGGGCTCCTGTCGGGTGTTCCCGCCTCATGTCCCGGGGGAGTTTTTTCCTCCTCTGGTCTCGGTCACCTGTTACGAGTTCCCGCCAAGTGACCCCGGGGAGGCAGTTTTTTGTGCTCTCGGGCTCCTGTCGGGTGTTCCCGCCTCATGTCCCGGGGGAGTTTTTTCCTCCTGTGGTCTCGGGCACCTGTTACGAGTTCCCGCCTCGTGTCCCGGGGGAGATTTTTCCTCCTCTGGTCTCGGGCACCTGTTACGAGTTCCCGCCAAGTGACCCGGGGGAGGCAGTTTTTTGTGCTCTCGGGCTCCTGTCGGGTGTTCCCGCCTCATGTCCCGGGGGAGATTTTTCCTCCTCTGGTCTCGGGCACCTGTTACGAGTTCCCGCCAAGTGACCCGGGGGAGGCAGTTTTTTGTGCTCTCGGGCTCCTGTCGGGTGTTCCCGCCTCATGTCCCGGGGGAGTTTTTTCCTCCTCTGGTCTCGGGCACCTGTTACGAGTTCCCGCCTCGTGACCCGGGGGAGGCAGTTTTTTGTGCTCTCGGGCTCCTGTCGGGTGTTCCCGCCTCATGTCCCGGGGGAGTTTTTTCCTCCTGTGGTCTCGGGCACCTGTTACGAGTTCCCGCCTCATGTCCCGGGGGAGATTTTTCCTCCTCTGGTCTCGGGCACCTGTTACGAGTTCCCGCCAAGTGACCCGGGGGAGGCAGTTTTTTGTGCTCTCGGGCTCCTGTCGGGTGTTCCCCGCCTCATGTCCCGGGGGAGTTTTTTCCTCCTCTGGTCTCGGTCACCTGTTACGAGTTCCCGCCAAGTGACCCCGGGGAGGCAGTTTTTTGTGCTCTCGGGCTCCTGTCGGGTGTTCCCGCCTCATGTCCCGGGGGAGTTTTTTCCTCCTGTGGTCTCGGGCACCTGTTACGAGTTCCCGCCTCATGTCCCGGGGGAGATTTTTCCTCCTCTGGTCTCGGGCACCTGTTACGAGTTCCCGCCAAGTGACCCGGGGGAGGCAGTTTTTTGTGCTCTCGGGCTCCTGTCGGGTGTTCCCAGCCTCATGTCCCGGGGGAGATTTTTCCTCCTCTGGTCTCGGGCACCTGTTACGAGTTCCCGCCAAGTGACCCGGGGGAGGCAGTTTTTTGTGCTCTCGGGCTCCTGTCGGGTGTTCCCGCCTCATGTCCCGGGGGAGTTTTTTCCTCCTCTGGTCTCGGGCACCTGTTACGAGTTCCCGCCAAGTGACCCGGGGGAGGCAGTTTTTTGTGCTCTCGGGCTCCTGTCGGGTGTTCCCGGCCTCATGTCCCGGGGGAGTTTTTTCCTCCTCTGGTCTCGGTCACCTGTTACGAGTTCCCGCCAAGTGACCCCGGGGAGGCAGTTTTTTGTGCTCTCGGGCTCCTGTCGGGTGTTCCCGCCTCATGTCCCGGGGGAGTTTTTTCCTCCTGTGGTCTCGGGCACCTGTTACGAGTTCCCGCCTCATGTCCCGGGGGAGATTTTTCCTCCTCTGGTCTCGGGCACCTGTTACGAGTTCCCGCCAAGTGACCCGGGGGAGGCAGTTTTTTGTGCTCTCGGGCTCCTGTCGGGTGTTCCCGCCTCATGTCCCGGGGGAGATTTTTCCTCCTCTGGTCTCGGGCACCTGTTACGAGTTCCCGCCAAGTGACCCGGGGGAGGCAGTTTTTTGTGCTCTCGGGCTCCTGTCGGGTGTTCCCGCCTCATGTCCCGGGGGAGTTTTTTCCTCCTCTGGTCTCGGGCACCTGTTACGAGTTCCCGCCTCGTGACCCGGGGGAGGCAGTTTTTTGTGCTCTCGGGCTCCTGTCGGGTGTTCCCGCCTCATGTCCCGGGGGAGTTTTTTCCTCCTGTGGTCTCGGGCACCTGTTACGAGTTCCCGCCTCATGTCCCGGGGGAGATTTTTCCTCCTCTGGTCTCGGGCACCTGTTACGAGTTCCCGCCAAGTGACCCGGGGGAGGCAGTTTTTTGTGCTCTCGGGCTCCTGTCGGGTGTTCCCGCCTCATGTCCCGGTGGAGTTTTTTCCTCCTCTGGTCTCGGTCACCTGTTACGAGTTCCCGCCAAGTGACCCCGGGGAGGCAGTTTTTTGTGCTCTCGGGCTCCTGTCGGGTGTTCCCGCCTCATGTCCCGGGGGAGTTTTTTCCTCCTGTGGTCTCGGGCACCTGTTACGAGTTCCCGCCTCATGTCCCGGGGGAGATTTTTCCTCCTCTGGTCTCGGGCACCTGTTACGAGTTCCCGCCAAGTGACCCGGGGGAGGCAGTTTTTTGTGCTCTCGGGCTCCTGTCGGGTGTTCCCGCCTCATGTCCCGGGGGAGATTTTTCCTCCTCTGGTCTCGGGCACCTGTTACGAGTTCCCGCCAAGTGACCCGGGGGAGGCAGCTTTTTGTGCTCTCGGGCTCCTGTCGGGTGTTCCCGCCTCATGTCCCGGGGGAGTTTTTTCCTCCTCTGGTCTCGGGCACCTGTTACGAGTTCCCGCCTCGTGACCCGGGGGAGGCAGTTTTTTGTGCTCTCGGGCTCCTGTCGGGTGTTCCCGCCTCATGTCCCGGGGGAGTTTTTTCCTCCTGTGGTCTCGGGCACCTGTTACGAGTTCCCGCCTCATGTCCCGGGGGAGATTTTTCCTCCTCTGGTCTCGGGCACCTGTTACGAGTTCCCGCCAAGTGACCCGGGGGAGGCAGTTTTTTGTGCTCTCGGGCTCCTGTCGGGTGTTCCCGCCTCATGTCCCGGGGGAGATTTTTCCTCCTCTGGTCTCGGGCACCTGTTACGAGTTCCCGCCAAGTGACCCGGGGGAGGCAGTTTTTTGTGCTCTCGGGCTCCTGTCGGGTGTTCCCGCCTCATGTCCCGGGGGAGTTTTTTCCTCCTCTGGTCTCGGGCACCTGTTACGAGTTCCCGCCTCGTGACCCGGGGGAGGCAGTTTTTTGTGCTCTCGGGCTCCTGTCGGGTGTTCCCGCCTCATGTCCCGGGGGAGTTTTTTCCTCCTGTGGTCTCGGGCACCTGTTACGAGTTCCCGCCTCATGTCCCGGGGGAGATTTTTCCTCCTCTGGTCTCGGGCACCTGTTACGAGTTCCCGCCAAGTGACCCGGGGGAGGCAGTTTTTTGTGCTCTCGGGCTCCTGTCGGGTGTTCCCGCCTCATGTCCCGGGGGAGTTTTTTCCTCCTCTGGTCTCGGGCACCTGTTACGAGTTCCCGCCAAGTGACCCGGGGGAGGCAGTTTTTTGTGCTCTCGGGCTCCTGTCGGGTGTTCCCGCCTCATGTCCCGGGGGAGTTTTTTCCTCCTCTGGTCTCGGGCACCTGTTACGAGTTCCCGCCAAGTGACCCGGGGGAGGCAGTTTTTTGTGCTCTCGGGCTCCTGTCGGGTGTTCCCGCCTCATGTCCCGGGGGAGTTTTTTCCTCCTCTGGTCTCGGGCACCTGTTACGAGTTCCCGCCAAGTGACCCGGGGGAGGCAGTTTTTTGTGCTCTCGGGCTCCTGTCGGGTGTTCCCGCCTCATGTCCCGGGGGAGTTTTTTCCTCCTCTGGTCTCGGGCACCTGTTACGAGTTCCCGCCAAGTGACCCGGGGGAGGCAGTTTTTTGTGCTCTCGGGCTCCTGTCGGGTGTTCCCGCCTCATGTCCCGGGGGAGTTTTTTCCTCCTCTGGTCTCGGGCACCTGTTACGAGTTCCCGCCAAGTGACCCCGGGGAGGCAGTTTTTTGTGCTCTCGGGCTCCTGTCGGGTGTTCCCGCCTCATGTCCCGGGGGAGTTTTTTCCTCCTCTGGTCTCGGGCACCTGTTACGAGTTCCCGCCAAGTGACCCGGGGGAGGCAGTTTTTTGTGCTCTCGGGCTCCTCTCGGGTGTTCCCGCCTCATGTCCCGGGGGAGTTTTTTCCTCCTCTGGTCTCGGTCACCTGTTACGAGTTCCCGCCAAGTGACCCCGGGGAGGCAGTTTTTTGTGCTCTCGGGCTCCTGTCGGGTGTTCCCGCCTCATGTCCCGGGGGAGTTTTTTCCTCCTGTGGTCTCGGGCACCTGTTACGAGTTCCCGCCTCATGTCCCGGGGGAGATTTTTCCTCCTCTGGTCTCGGGCACCTGTTACGAGTTCCCGCCAAGTGACCCGGGGGAGGCAGATTTTGTGCTCTCGGGCTCCTGTCGGGTGTTCCCGCCTCATGTCCCGGGGGAGTTTTTTCCTCCTCTGGTCTCGGGCACCTGTTACGAGTTCCCGCCAAGTGACCCGGGGGAGGCAGTTTTTTGTGCTCTCGGGCTCCTGTCGGGTGTTCCCGCCTCATGTCCCGGGGGAGTTTTTTCCTCCTCTGGTCTCGGGCACCTGTTACGAGTTCCCGCCAAGTGACCCGGGGGAGGCAGTTTTTTGTGCTCTCGGGCTCCTGTCGGGTGTTCCCGCCTCATGTCCCGGGGGAGTTTTTTCCTCCTCTGGTCTCGGGCACCTGTTACGAGTTCCCGCCAAGTGACCCGGGGGAGGCAGTTTTTTGTGCTCTCGGGCTCCTGTCGGGTGTTCCCGCCTCATGTCCCGGGGGAGTTTTTTCCTCCTCTGGTCTCGGGCACCTGTTACGAGTTCCCGCCAAGTGACCCGGGGGAGGCAGTTTTTTGTGCTCTCGGGCTCCTGTCGGGTGTTCCCGCCTCATGTCCCGGGGGAGTTTTTTCCTCCTCTGGTCTCGGTCACCTGTTACGAGTTCCCGCCAAGTGACCCCGGGGAGGCAGTTTTTTGTGCTCTCGGGCTCCTGTCGGGTGTTCCCGCCTCATGTCCCGGGGGAGTTTTTTCCTCCTGTGGTCTCGGGCACCTGTTACGAGTTCCCGCCTCATGTCCCGGGGGAGATTTTTCCTCCTCTGGTATCGGGCACCTGTTACGAGTTCCCGCCAAGTGACCCGGGGGAGGCAGTTTTTTGTGCTCTCGGGCTCCTGTCGGGTGTTCCCGCCTCATGTCCCGGGGGAGATTTTTCCTCCTCTGGTCTCGGGCACCTGTTACGAGTTCCCGCCAAGTGACCCGGGGGAGGCAGTTTTTTGTGCTCTCGGGCTCCTGTCGGGTGTTCCCGCCTCATGTCCCGGGGGAGTTTTTTCCTCCTCTGGTCTCGGGCACCTGTTACGAGTTCCCGCCAAGTGACCCGGGGGAGGCAGTTTTTTGTGCTCTCGGGCTCCTGTCGGGTGTTCCCGCCTCATGTCCCGGGGGAGTTTTTTCCTCCTCTGGTCTCGGGCACCTGTTACGAGTTCCCGCCAAGTGACCCGGGGGAGGCAGTTTTTTGTGCTCTCGGGCTCCTGTCGGGTGTTCCCGCCTCATGTCCCGGGGGAGTTTTTTCCTCCTCTGGTCTCGGGCACCTGTTACGAGTTCCCGCCAAGTGACCCGGGGGAGGCAGTTTTTTGTGCTCTCGGGCTCCTGTCGGGTGTTCCCGCCTCATGTCCCGGGGGAGTTTTTTCCTCCTCTGGTCTCGGTCACCTGTTACGAGTTCCCGCCAAGTGACCCCGGGGAGGCAGTTTTTTGTGCTCTCGGGCTCCTGTCGGGTGTTCCCGCCTCATGTCCCGGGGGAGTTTTTTCCTCCTGTGGTCTCGGGCACCTGTTACGAGTTCCCGCCTCATGTCCCGGGGGAGATTTTTCCTCCTCTGGTCTCGGGCACCTGTTACGAGTTCCCGCCAAGTGACCCGGGGGAGGCAGTTTTTTGTGCTCTCGGGCTCCTGTCGGGTGTTCCCGCCTCATGTCCCGGGGGAGATTTTTCCTCCTCTGGTCTCGGGCACCTGTTACGAGTTCCCGCCAAGTGACCCGGGGGAGGCAGTTTTTTGTGCTCTCGGGCTCCTGTCGGGTGTTCCCGCCTCATGTCCCGGGGGAGTTTTTTCCTCCTCTGGTCTCGGGCACCTGTTACGAGTTCCCGCCTCGTGACCCGGGGGAGGCAGTTTTTTGTGCTCTCGGGCTCCTGTCGGGTGTTCCCGCCTCATGTCCCGGGGGAGTTTTTTCCTCCTGTGGTCTCGGGCACCTGTTACGAGTTCCCGCCTCATGTCCCGGGGGAGATTTTTCCTCCTCTGGTCTCGGGCACCTGTTACGAGTTCCCGCCAAGTGACCCGGGGGAGGCAGTTTTTTGTGCTCTCGGGCTCCTGTCGGGTGTTCCCGCCTCATGTCCCGGGGGAGTTTTTTCCTCCTCTGGTCTCGGGCACCTGTTACGAGTTCCCGCCAAGTGACCCGGGGGAGGCAGTTTTTTGTGCTCTCGGGCTCCTGTCGGGTGTTCCCGCCTCATGTCCCGGGGGAGTTTTTTCCTCCTCTGGTCTCGGGCACCTGTTACGAGTTCCCGCCAAGTGACCCGGGGGAGGCAGTTTTTTGTGCTCTCGGGCTCCTGTTGGGTGTTCCCGCCTCATGTCCCGGGGGAGTTTTTTCCTCCTCTGGTCTCGGGCACCTGTTACGAGTTCCCGCCAAGTGACCCGGGGGAGGCAGTTTTTTGTGCTCTCGGGCTCCTGTCGGGTGTTCCCGCCTCATGTCCCGGGGGAGTTTTTTCCTCCTCTGGTCTCGGTCACCTGTTACGAGTTCCCGCCAAGTGACCCCGGGGAGGCAGTTTTTTGTGCTCTCGGGCTCCTGTCGGGTGTTCCCGCCTCATGTCCCGGGGGAGTTTTTTCCTCCTGTGGTCTCGGGCACCTGTTACGAGTTCCCGCCTCATGTCCCGGGGGAGATTTTTCCTCCTCTGGTCTCGGGCACCTGTTACGAGTTCCCGCCAAGTGACCCGGGGGAGGCAGTTTTTTGTGCTCTCGGGCTCCTGTCGGGTGTTCCCGCCTCATGTCCCGGGGGAGATTTTTCCTCCTCTGGTCTCGGGCACCTGTTACGAGTTCCTGCCAAGTGACCCGGGGGAGGCAGTTTTTTGTGCTCTCGGGCTCCTGTCGGGTGTTCCCGCCTCATGTCCCGGGGGAGTTTTTTCCTCCTCTGGTCTCGGGCACCTGTTACGAGTTCCCGCCTCGTGACCCGGGGGAGGCAGTTTTTTGTGCTCTCGGGCTCCTGTCGGGTGTTCCCGCCTCATGTCCCGGGGGAGTTTTTTCCTCCTGTGGTCTCGGGCACCTGTTACGAGTTCCCGCCTCATGTCCCGGGGGAGATTTTTCCTCCTCTGGTCTCGGGCACCTGTTACGAGTTCCCGCCAAGTGACCCGGGGGAGGCAGTTTTTTGTGCTCTCGGGCTCCTGTCGGGTGTTCCTGCCTCATGTCCCGGGGGAGTTTTTTCCTCCTCTGGTCTCGGGCACCTGTTACGAGTTCCCGCCAAGTGACCCGGGGGAGGCAGTTTTTTGTGCTCTCGGGCTCCTGTCGGGTGTTCCCGCCTCATGTCCCGGGGGAGTTTTTTCCTCCTCTGGTCTCGGGCACCTGTTACGAGTTCCCGCCAAGTGACCCGGGGGAGGCAGTTTTTTGTGCTCTCGGGCTCCTGTCGGGTGTTCCCGCCTCATGTCCCGGGGGAGTTTTTTCCTCCTCTGGTCTCGGGCACCTGTTACGAGTTCCCGCCAAGTGACCCGGGGGAGGCAGTTTTTTGTGCTCTCGGGCTCCTGTCGGGTGTTCCCGCCTCATGTCCCGGGGGAGTTTTTTCCTCCTCTGGTCTCGGTCACCTGTTACGAGTTCCCGCCAAGTGACCCCGGGGAGGCAGTTTTTTGTGCTCTCGGGCTCCTGTCGGGTGTTCCCGCCTCATGTCCCGGGGGAGTTTTTTCCTCCTGTGGTCTCGGGCACCTGTTACGAGTTCCCGCCTCATGTCCCGGGGGAGATTTTTCCTCCTCTGGTCTCGGGCACCTGTTACGAGTTCCCGCCAAGTGACCCGGGGGAGGCAGTTTTTTGTGCTCTCGGGCTCCTGTCGGGTGTTCCCGCCTCATGTCCCGGGGGAGATTTTTCCTCCTCTGGTCTCGGGCACCTGTTACGAGTTCCCGCCAAGTGACCCGGGGGAGGCAGTTTTTTGTGCTCTCGGGCTCCTGTCGGGTGTTCCCGCCTCATGTCCCGGGGGAGTTTTTTCCTCCTCTGGTCTCGGGCACCTGTTACGAGTTCCCGCCTCGTGACCCGGGGGAGGCAGTTTTTTGTGCTCTCGGGCTCCTGTCGGGTGTTCCCGCCTCATGTCCCGGGGGAGTTTTTTCCTCCTGTGGTCTCGGGCACCTGTTACGAGTTCCCGCCTCATGTCCCGGGGGAGATTTTTCCTCCTCTGGTCTCGGGCACCTGTTACGAGTTCCCGCCAAGTGACCCGGGGGAGGCAGTTTTTTGTGCTCTCGGGCTCCTGTCGGGTGTTCCCGCCTCATGTCCCGGGGGAGTTTTTTCCTCCTCTGGTCTCGGGCACCTGTTACGAGTTCCCGCCAAGTGACCCGGGGGAGGCAGTTTTTTGTGCTCTCGGGCTCCTGTCGGGTGTTCCCGCCTCATGTCCCGGGGGAGTTTTTTCCTCCTCTGGTCTCGGGCACCTGTTACGAGTTCCCGCCAAGTGACCCGGGGGAGGCAGTTTTTTGTGCTCTCGGGCTCCTGTCGGGTGTTCCCGCCTCATGTCCCGGGGGAGTTTTTTCCTCCTCTGGTCTCGGGCACCTGTTACGAGTTCCCGCCAAGTGACCCGGGGGAGGCAGTTTTTTGTGCTCTCGGGCTCCTGTCGGGTGTTCCCGCCTCATGTCCCGGGGGAGTTTTTTCCTCCTCTGGTCTCGGGCACCTGTTACGAGTTCCCGCCAAGTGACCCGGGGGAGGCAGTTTTTTGTGCTCTCGGGCTCCTGTCGGGTGTTCCCGCCTCATGTCCCGGGGGAGTTTTTTCCTCCTCTGGTCTCGGGCACCTGTTACGAGTTCCCGCCAAGTGACCCCGGGGAGGCAGTTTTTTGTGCTCTCGGGCTCCTGTCGGGTGTTCCCGCCTCATGTCCCGGGGGAGTTTTTTCCTTCTCTGGTCTCGGGCACCTGTTACGAGTTCCCGCCAAGTGACCCGGGGGAGGCAGTTTTTTGTGCTCTCGGGCTCCTGTCGGGTGTTCCCGCCTCATGTCCCGGGGGAGTTTTTTCCTCCTCTGGTCTCGGTCACCTGTTACGAGTTCCCGCCAAGTGACCCCGGGGAGGCAGTTTTTTGTGCTCTCGGGCTCCTGTCGGGTGTTCCCGCCTCATGTCCCGGGGGAGTTTTTTCCTCCTGTGGTCTCGGGCACCTGTTACGAGTTCCCGCCTCATGTCCCGGGGGAGATTTTTCCTCCTCTGGTCTCGGGCACCTGTTACGAGTTCCCGCCAAGTGACCCGGGGGAGGCAGTTTTTTGTGCTCTCGGGCTCCTGTCGGGTGTTCCCGCCTCATGTCCCGGGGGAGTTTTTTCCTCCTCTGGTCTCGGGCACCTGTTACGAGTTCCCGCCAAGTGACCCGGGGGAGGCAGTTTTTTGTGCTCTCGGGCTCCTGTCGGGTGTTCCCGCCTCATGTCCCGGGGGAGTTTTTTCCTCCTCTGGTCTCGGGCACCTGTTACGAGTTCCCGCCAAGTGACCCGGGGGAGGCAGTTTTTTGTGCTCTCGGGCTCCTGTCGGGTGTTCCCGCCTCATGTCCCGGGGGAGTTTTTTCCTCCTCTGGTCTCGGGCACCTGTTACGAGTTCCCGCCAAGTGACCCGGGGGAGGCAGTTTTTTGTGCTCTCGGGCTCCTGTCGGGTGTTCCCGCCTCATGTCCCTGGGGAGTTTTTTCCTCCTCTGGTCTCGGGCACCTGTTACGAGTTCCCGCCAAGTGACCCGGGGGAGGCAGTTTTTTGTGCTCTCGGGCTCCTGTCGGGTGTTCCCGCCTCATGTCCCGGGGGAGTTTTTTCCTCCTCTGGTCTCGGGCACCTGTTACGAGTTCCCGCCAAGTGACCCCGGGGAGGCAGTTTTTTGTGCTCTCGGGCTCCTGTCGGGTGTTCCCGCCTCATGTCCCGGGGGAGTTTTTTCCTCCTCTGGTCTCGGGCACCTGTTACGAGTTCCCGCCAAGTGACCCGGGGGAGGCAGTTTTTTGTGCTCTCGGGCTCCTGTCGGGTGTTCCCGCCTCATGTCCCGGGGGAGTTTTTTCCTCCTCTGGTCTCGGTCACCTGTTACGAGTTCCCGCCAAGTGACCCCGGGGAGGCAGTTTTTTGTGCTCTCGGGCTCCTGTCGGGTGTTCCCGCCTCATGTCCCGGGGGAGTTTTTTCCTCCTGTGGTCTCGGGCACCTGTTACGAGTTCCCGCCTCATGTCCCGGGGGAGATTTTTCCTCCTCTGGTCTCGGGCACCTGTTACGAGTTCCCGCCAAGTGACCCGGGGGAGGCAGTTTTTTGTGCTCTCGGGCTCCTGTCGGGTGTTCCCGCCTCATGTCCCGGGGGAGTTTTTTCCTCCTCTGGTCTCGGGCACCTGTTACGAGTTCCCGCCAAGTGACCCGGGGGAGGCAGTTTTTTGTGCTCTCGGGCTCCTGTCGGGTGTTCCCGCCTCATGTCCCGGGGGAGTATTTTCCTCCTCTGGTCTCGGGCACCTGTTACGAGTTCCCGCCAAGTGACCCGGGGGAGGCAGTTTTTTGTGCTCTCGGGCTCCTGTCGGGTGTTCCCGCCTCATGTCCCGGGGGAGTTTTTTCCTCCTCTGGTCTCGGGCACCTGTTACGAGTTCCCGCCAAGTGACCCGGGGGAGGCAGTTTTTTGTGCTCTCGGGCTCCTGTCGGGTGTTCCCGCCTCATGTCCCGGGGGAGTTTTTTCCTCCTCTGGTCTCGGGCACCTGTTACGAGTTCCCGCCAAGTGACCCGGGGGAGGCAGTTTTTTGTGCTCTCGGGCTCCTGTCGGGTGTTCCCGCCTCATGTCCCGGGGGAGTTTTTTCCTCCTCTGGTCTCGGGCACCTGTTACGAGTTCCCGCCAAGTGACCCCGGGGAGGCAGTTTTTTGTGCTCTCGGGCTCCTGTCGGGTGTTCCCGCCTCATGTCCCGGGGGAGTTTTTTCCTCCTCTGGTCTCGGGCACCTGTTACAAGTTCCCGCCAAGTGACCCGGGGGAGGCAGTTTTTTGTGCTCTCGGGCTCCTGTCGGGTGTTCCCGCCTCATGTCCCGGGGGAGTTTTTTCCTCCTCTGGTCTCGGTCACCTGTTACGAGTTCCCGCCAAGTGACCCCGGGGAGGCAGTTTTTTGTGCTCTCGGGCTCCTGTCCGGTGTTCCCGCCTCATGTCCCGGGGGAGTTTTTTCCTCCTGTGGTCTCGGGCACCTGTTACGAGTTCCCGCCTCATGTCCCGGGGGAGATTTTTCCTCCTCTGGTCTCGGGCACCTGTTACGAGTTCCCGCCAAGTGACCCGGGGGAGGCAGTTTTTTGTGCTCTCGGGCTCCTGTCGGGTGTTCCCGCCTCATGTCCCGGGGGAGTTTTTTCCTCCTCTGGTCTCGGGCACCTGTTACGAGTTCCCGCCAAGTGACCCGGGGGAGGCAGTTTTTTGTGCTCTCGGGCTCCTGTCGGGTGTTCCCGCCTCATGTCCCGGGGGAGTTTTTTCCTCCTCTGGTCTCGGGCACCTGTTACGAGTTCCCGCCAAGTGACCCGGGGGAGGCAGTTTTTTGTGCTCTCGGGCTCCTGTCGGGTGTTCCCGCCTCATGTCCCGGGGGAGTTTTTTCCTCCTCTGGTCTCGGGCACCTGTTACGAGTTCCCGCCAAGTGACCCGGGGGAGGCAGTTTTTTGTGCTCTCGTGCTCCTGTCGGGTGTTCCCGCCTCATGTCCCGGGGGAGTTTTTTCCTCCTCTGGTCTCGGGCACCTGTTACGAGTTCCCGCCAAGTGACCCGGGGGAGGCAGTTTTTTGTGCTCTCGGGCTCCTGTCGGGTGTTCCCGCCTCATGTCCCGGGGGAGTTTTTTCCTCCTCTGGTCTCGGGCACCTGTTACGAGTTCCCGCCAAGTGACCCCGGGGAGGCAGTTTTTTGTGCTCTCGGGCTCCTGTCGGGTGTTCCCGCCTCATGTCCCGGGGGAGTTTTTTCCTCCTCTGGTCTCGGGCACCTGTTACGAGTTCCCGCCAAGTGACCCCGGGGAGGCAGTTTTTTGTGCTCTCGGGCTCCTGTCGGGTGTTCCCGCCTCATGTCCCGGGGGAGTTTTTTCCTCCTCTGGTCTCGGTCACCTGTTACGAGTTCCCGCCAAGTGACCCCGGGGAGGCAGTTTTTTGTGCTCTCGGGCTCCTGTCGGGTGTTCCCGCCTCATGTCCCGGGGGAGTTTTTTCCTCCTGTGGTCTCGGGCACCTGTTACGAGTTCCCGCCTCATGTCCCGGGGGAGATTTTTCCTCCTCTGGTCTCGGGCACCTGTTACGAGTTCCCGCCAAGTGACCCGGGGGAGGCAGTTTTTTGTGCTCTCGGGCTCCTGTCGGGTGTTCCCGCCTCATGTCCCGGGGGAGTTTTTTCCTCCTCTGGTCTCGGGCACCTGTTACGAGTTCCCGCCAAGTGACCCGGGGGAGGCAGTTTTTTGTGCTCTCGGGCTCCTGTCGGGTGTTCCCGCCTCATGTCCCGGGGGAGTTTTTTCCTCCTCTGGTCTCGGGCACCTGTTACGAGTTCCCGCCAAGTGACCCGGGGGAGGCAGTTTTTTGTGCTCTCGGGCTCCTGTCGGGTGTTCCCGCCTCATGTCCCGGGGGAGTTTTTTCCTCCTCTGGTCTCGGGCACCTGTTACGAGTTCCCGCCAAGTGACCCGGGGGAGGCAGTTTTTTGTGCTCTCGGGCTCCTGTCGGGTGTTCCCGCCTCATGTCCCGGGGGAGTTTTTTGCTCCTCTGGTCTCGGGCACCTGTTACGAGTTCCCGCCAAGTGACCCGGGGGAGGCAGTTTTTTGTGCTCTCGGGCTCCTGTCGGGTGTTCCCGCCTCATGTCCCGGGGGAGTTTTTTCCTCCTCTGGTCTCGGGCACCTGTTACGAGTTCCCGCCAAGTGACCCCGGGGAGGCAGTTTTTTGTGCTCTCGGGCTCCTGTCGGGTGTTCCCGCCTCATGTCCCGGGGGAGTTTTTTCCTCCTCTGGTCTCGGGCACCTGTTACGAGTTCCCGCCAAGTGACCCGGGGGAGGCAGTTTTTTGTGCTCTCGGGCTACTGTCGGGTGTTCCCGCCTCATGTCCCGGGGGAGTTTTTTCCTCCTCTGGTCTCGGTCACCTGTTACGAGTTCCCGCCAAGTGACCCCGGGGAGGCAGTTTTTTGTGCTCTCGGGCTCCTGTCGGGTGTTCCCGCCTCATGTCCCGGGGGAGTTTTTTCCTCCTGTGGTCTCGGGCACCTGTTACGAGTTCCCGCCTCATGTCCCGGGGGAGATTTTTCCTCCTCTGGTCTCGGGCACCTGTTACGAGTTCCCGCCAAGTGACCCGGGGGAGGCAGTTTTTTGTGCTCTCGGGCTCCTGTCGGGTGTTCCCGCCTCATGTCCCGGGGGAGTTTTTTCCTCCTCTGGTCTCGGGCACCTGTTACGAGTTCCCGCCAAGTGACCCGGGGGAGGCAGTTTTTTGTGCTCTCGGGCTCCTGTCGGGTGTTCCCGCCTCATGTCCCGGGGGAGTTTTTTCCTCCTCTGGTCTCGGGCACCTGTTACGAGTTCCCGCCAAGTGACCCGGGGGAGGCAGTTTTTTGTGCTCTCGGGCTCCTGTCGGGTGTTCCCGCCTCATGTCCCGGGGGAGTTTTTTCCTCCTCTGGTCTCGGGCACCTGTTACGAGTTCCCGACAAGTGACCCGGGGGAGGCAGTTTTTTGTGCTCTCGGGCTCCTGTCGGGTGTTCCCGCCTCATGTCCCGGGGGAGTTTTTTCCTCCTCTGGTCTCGGGCACCTGTTACGAGTTCCCGCCAAGTGACCCGGGGGAGGCAGTTTTTTGTGCTCTCGGGCTCCTGTCGGGTGTTCCCGCCTCATGTCCCGGGGGAGTTTTTTTCTCCTCTGGTCTCGGGCACCTGTTACGAGTTCCCGCCAAGTGACCCCGGGGAGGCAGTTTTTTGTGCTCTCGGGCTCCTGTCGGGTGTTCCCGCCTCATGTCCCGGGGGAGTTTTTTCCTCCTCTGGTCTCGGGCACCTGTTACGAGTTCCCGCCAAGTGACCCGGGGGAGGCAGTTTTTTGTGCTCTCGGGCTCCTGTCGGGTGTTCCCGCCTCATGTCCCGGGGGAGTTTTTTCCTCCTCTGGTCTCGGTCACCTGTTACGAGTTCCCGCCAAGTGACCCCGGGGAGGCAGTTTTTTGTGCTCTCGGGCTCCTGTCGGGTGTTCCCGCCTCATGTCCCGGGGGAGTTTTTTCCTCCTGTGGTCTCGGGCACCTGTTACGAGTTCCCGCCTCATGTCCCGGGGGAGATTTTTCCTCCTCTGGTCTCGGGCACCTGTTACGAGTTCCCGCCAAGTGACCCGGGGGAGGCAGTTTTTTGTGCTCTCGGGCTCCTGTCGGGTGTTCCCGCCTCATGTCCCGGGGGAGTTTTTTCCTCCTCTGGTCTCGGGCACCTGTTACGAGTTCCCGCCAAGTGACCCGGGGGAGGCAGTTTTTTGTGCTCTCGGGCTCCTGTCGGGTGTTCCCGCCTCATGTCCCGGGGGAGTTTTTTCCTCCTCTGGTCTCGGGCACCTGTTACGAGTTCCCGCCAAGTGACCCGGGGGAGGCAGTTTTTTGTGCTCTCGGGCTCCTGTCGGGTGTTCCCGCCTCATGTCCCGGGGGAGTTTTTTCCTCCTCTGGTCTCGGGCACCTGTTACGAGTTCCCGCCAAGTGACCCGGGGGAGGCAGTTTTTTGTGCTCTCGGGCTCCTGTCGGGTGTTCCCGCCTCATGTCCCGGGGGAGTTTTTTCCTCCTCTGGTCTCGGGCACCTGTTACGAGTTCCCGCCAAGTGACCCGGGGGAGGCAGTTTTTTGTGCTCTCGGGCTCCTGTCGGGTGTTCCCGCCTCATGTCCCGGGGGAGTTTTTTCCTCCTCTGGTCTCGGGCACCTGTTACGAGTTCCCGCCAAGTGACCCCGGGGAGGCAGTTTTTTGTGCTCTCGGGCTCCTGTCGGGTGTTCCCGCCTCATGTCCCGGGGGAGTTTTTTCCTCCTCTGGTCTCGGGCACCTGTTACGAGTTCCCGCCAAGTGACCCCGGGGAGGCAGTTTTTTGTGCTCTCGGGCTCCTGTCGGGTGTTCCCGCCTCATGTCCCGGGGGAGTTTTTTCCTCCTCTGGTCTCGGGCACCTGTTACGAGTTCCCGCCAAGTGACCCCGGGGAGGCAGTTTTTTGTGCTCTCGGGCTCCTGTCGGGTGTTCCCGCCTCATGTCCCGGGGGAGATTTTTCCTCCTCTGGTCTCGGGCACCTGTTACGAGTTCCCGCCAAGTGACCCGGGGGAGGCAGTTTTTTGTGCTCTCGGGCTCCTGTCGGGTGTTCCCGCCTCATGTCCCGGGGGAGTTTTTTCCTCCTCTGGTCTCGGGCACCTGTTACGAGTTCCCGCCTCGTGACCCGGGGGAGGCAGTTTTTTGTGCTCTCGGGCTCCTGTCGGGTGTTCCCGCCTCATGTCCCGGGGGAGTTTTTTCCTCCTGTGGTCTCGGGCACCTGTTACGAGTTCCCGCCTCATGTCCCGGGGGAGATTTTTCCTCCTCTGGTCTCGGGCACCTGTTACGAGTTCCCGCCAAGTGACCCGGGGGAGGCAGTTTTTTGTGCTCTCGGGCTCCTGTCGGGTGTTCCCGCCTCATGACCCGGGGGAGTTTTTTCCTCCTCTGGTCTCGGGCACCTGTTACGAGTTCCCGCCAAGTGACCCGGGGGAGGCAGTTTTTTGTGCTCTCGGGCTCCTGTCGGGTGTTCCCGCCTCATGTCCCGGGGGAGTTTTTTCCTCCTCTGGTCTCGGTCACCTGTTACGAGTTCCCGCCAAGTGACCCCGGGGAGGCAGTTTTTTGTGCTCTCGGGCTCCTGTCGGGTGTTCCCGCCTCATGTCCCGGGGGAGTTTTTTCCTCCTGTGGTCTCGGGCACCTGTTACGAGTTCCCGCCTCATGTCCCGGGGGAGATTTTTCCTCCTCTGGTCTCGGGCACCTGTTACGACTTCCCGCCAAGTGACCCGGGGGAGGCAGTTTTTTGTGCTCTCGGGCTCCTGTCGGGTGTTCCCGCCTCATGTCCCGGGGGAGATTTTTCCTCCTCTGGTCTCGGGCACCTGTTACGAGTTCCCGCCAAGTGACCCGGGGGAGGCAGTTTTTTGTGCTCTCGGGCTCCTGTCGGGTGTTCCCGCCTCATGTCCCGGGGGAGTTTTTTCCTCCTCTGGTCTCGGGCACCTGTTACGAGTTCCCGCCAAGTGACCCGGGGGAGGCAGTTTTTTGTGCTCTCGGGCTCCTGTCGGGTGTTCCCGCCTCATGTCCCGGGGGAGTTTTTTCCTCCTCTGGTCTCGGGCACCTGTTACGAGTTCCCGCCAAGTGACCCGGGGGAGGCAGTTTTTTGTGCTCTCGGGCTCCTGTCGGGTGTTCCCGCCTCATGTCCCGGGGGAGTTTTTTCATCCTCTGGTCTCGGGCACCTGTTACGAGTTCCCGCCAAGTGACCCGGGGGAGGCAGTTTTTTGTGCTCTCGGGCTCCTGTCGGGTGTTCCCGCCTCATGTCCCGGGGGAGTTTTTTCCTCCTCTGGTCTCGGGCACCTGTTACGAGTTCCCGCCAAGTGACCCGGGGGAGGCAGTTTTTTGTGCTCTCGGGCTCCTGTCGGGTGTTCCCGCCTCATGTCCCGGGGGAGTTTTTTCCTCCTCTGGTCTCGGGCACCTGTTACGAGTTCCCGCCAAGTGACCCGGGGGAGGCAGTTTTTTGTGCTCTCGGGCTCCTGTCGGGTGTTCCCGCCTCATGTCCCGGGGGAGTTTTTTCCTCCTCTGGTCTCGGGCACCTGTTACGAGTTCCCGCCAAGTGACCCGGGGGAGGCAGTTTTTTGTGCTCTCGGGCTCCTGTCGGGTGTTCCCGCCTCATGTCCCGGGGGAGTTTTTTCCTCCTCTGGTCTCGGGCACCTGTTACGAGTTCCCGCCAAGTGACCCGGGGGAGGCAGTTTTTTGTGCTCTCGGGCTCCTGTCGGGTGTTCCCGCCTCATGTCCCGGGGGAGTTTTTTCCTCCTCTGGTCTCGGGCACCTGTTACGAGTTCCCGCCAAGTGACCTGGGGGAGGCAGTTTTTTGTGCTCTCGGGCTCCTGTCGGGTGTTCCCGCCTCATGTCCCGGGGGAGTTTTTTCCTCCTCTGGTCTCGGGCACCTGTTACGAGTTCCCGCCAAGTGACCCCGGGGAGGCAGTTTTTTGTGCTCTCGGGCTCCTGTCGGGTGTTCCCGCCTCATGTCCCGGGGGAGTTTTTTCCTCCTCTGGTCTCGGGCACCTGTTACGAGTTCCCGCCAAGTGACCCGGGGGAGGCAGTTTTTTGTGCTCTCGGGCTCCTGTCGGGTGTTCCCGCCTCATGTCCCGGGGGAGTTTTTTCCTCCTCTGGTCTCGGTCACCTGTTACGAGTTCCCGCCAAGTGACCCCGGGGAGGCAGTTTTTTGTGCTCTCGGGCTCCTGTCGGGTGTTCCCGCCTCATGTCCCGGGGGAGTTTTTTCCTCCTGTGGTCTCGGGCACCTGTTACGAGTTCCCGCCTCATGTCCCGGGGGAGATTTTTCCTCCTCTGGTCTCGGGCACCTGTTACGAGTTCCCGCCAAGTGACCCGGGGGAGGCAGTTTTTTGTGCTCTCGGGCTCCTGTCGGGTGTTCCCGCCTCATGTCCCGGGGGAGATTTTTCCTCCTCTGGTCTCGGGCACCTGTTACGAGTTCCCGCCAAGTGACCCGGGGGAGGCAGTTTTTTGTGCTCTCGGGCTCCTGTCGGGTGTTCCCGCCTCATGTCCCGGGGGAGTTTTTTCCTCCTCTGGTCTCGGGCACCTGTTACGAGTTCCCGCCAAGTGACCCGGGGGAGGCAGTTTTTTGTGCTCTCGGGCTCCTGTCGGGTGTTCCCGCCTCATGTCCCGGGGGAGTTTTTTCCTCCTCTGGTCTCGGGCACCTGTTACGAGTTCCCGCCAAGTGACCCGGGGGAGGCAGTTTTTTGTGCTCTCGGGCTCCTGTCGGGTGTTCCCGCCTCATGTCCCGGGGGAGTTTTTTCCTCCTCTGGTCTCGGGCACCTGTTACGAGTTCCCGCCAAGTGACCCGGGGGAGGCAGTTTTTTGTGCTCTCGGGCTCCTGTCGGGTGTTCCCGCCTCATGTCCCGGGGGAGTTTTTTCCTCCTCTGGTCTCGGGCACCTGTTACGAGTTCCCGCCAAGTGACCCGGGGGAGGCAGTTTTTTGTGCTCTCGGGCTCCTGTCGGGTGTTCCCGCCTCATGTCCCGGGGGAGTTTTTTCCTCCTCTGGTCTCGGGCACCTGTTACGAGTTCCCGCCAAGTGACCCGGGGGAGGCAGATTTTTGTGCTCTCGGGCTCCTGTCGGGTGTTCCCGCCTCATGTCCCGGGGGAGTTTTTTCCTCCTCTGGTCTCGGGCACCTGTTACGAGTTCCCGCCAAGTGACCCGGGGGAGGCAGTTTTTTGTGCTCTCGGGCTCCTGTCGGGTGTTCCCGCCTCATGTCCCGGGGGAGTTTTTTCCTCCTCTGGTCTCGGGCACCTGTTACGAGTTCCCGCCAAGTGACCCCGGGGAGGCAGTTTTTTGTGCTCTCGGGCTCCTGTCGGGTGTTCCCGCCTCATGTCCCGGGGGAGTTTTTTCCTCCTCTGGTCTCGGGCACCTGTTACGAGTTCCCGCCAAGTGACCCGGGGGAGGCAGTTTTTTGTGCTCTCGGGCTCCTGTCGGGTGTTCCCGCCTCATGTCCCGGGGGAGTTTTTTCCTCCTCTGGTCTCGGTCACCTGTTACGAGTTCCCGCCAAGTGACCCCGGGGAGGCAGTTTTTTGTGCTCTCGGGCTCCTGTCGGGTGTTCCCGCCTCATGTCCCGGGGGAGTTTTTTCCTCCTGTGGTCTCGGGCACCTGTTACGAGTTCCCGCCTCATGTCCCGGGGGAGATTTTTCCTCCTCTGGTCTCGGGCACCTGTTACGAGTTCCCGCCAAGTGACCCGGGGGAGGCAGTTTTTTGTGCTCTCGGGCTCCTGTCGGGTGTTCCCGCCTCATGTCCCGGGGGAGATTTTTCCTCCTCTGGTCTCGGGCACCTGTTACGAGTTCCCGCCAAGTGACCCGGGGGAGGCAGTTTTTTGTGCTCTCGGGCTCCTGTCGGGTGTTCCCGCCTCATGTCCCGGGGGAGTTTTTTCCTCCTCTGGTCTCGGGCACCTGTTACGAGTTCCCGCCAAGTGACCCGGGGGAGGCAGTTTTTTGTGCTCTCGGGCTCCTGTCGGGTGTTCCCGCCTCATGTCCCGGGGGAGTTTTTTCCTCCTCTGGTCTCGGGCACCTGTTACGAGTTCCCGCCAAGTGACCCCGGGGAGGCAGTTTTTTGTGCTCTCGGGCTCCTGTCGGGTGTTCCCGCCTCATGTCCCGGGGGAGTTTTTTCCTCCTCTGGTCTCGGGCACCTGTTACGAGTTCCCGCCAAGTGACCCGGGGGAGGCAGTTTTTTGTGCTCTCGGGCTCCTGTCGGGTGTTCCCGCCTCATGTCCCGGGGGAGTTTTTTCCTCCTCTGGTCTCGGTCACCTGTTACGAGTTCCCGCCAAGTGACCCCGGGGAGGCAGTTTTTTGTGCTCTCGGGCTCCTGTCGGGTGTTCCCGCCTCATGTCCCGGGGGAGTTTTTTCCTCCTGTGGTCTCGGGCACCTGTTACGAGTTCCCGCCTCATGTCCCGGGGGAGATTTTTCCTCCTCTGGTCTCGGGCACCTGTTACGAGTTCCCGCCAAGTGACCCGGGGGAGGCAGTTTTTTGTGCTCTCGGGCTCCTGTCGGGTGTTCCCGCCTCATGTCCCGGGGGAGTTTTTTCCTCCTCTGGTCTCGGGCACCTGTTACGAGTTCCCGCCAAGTGACCCGGGGGAGGCAGTTTTTTGTGCTCTCGGGCTCCTGTCGGGTGTTCCCGCCTCATGTCCCGGGGGAGTTTTTTCCTCCTCTGGTCTCGGGCACCTGTTACGAGTTCCCGCCAAGTGACCCGGGGGAGGCAGTTTTTTGTGCTCTCGGGCTCCTGTCGGGTGTTCCCGCCTCATGTCCCGGGGGAGTTTTTTCCTCCTCTGGTCTCGGGCACCTGTTACGAGTTCCCGCCAAGTGACCCGGGGGAGGCAGTTTTTTGTGCTCTCGGGCTCCTGTCGGGTGTTCCCGCCTCATGTCCCGGGGGAGTTTTTTCCTCCTCTGGTCTCGGGCACCTGTTACGAGTTCCCGCCAAGTGACCCGGGGGAGGCAGTTTTTTGTGCTCTCGGGCTCCTGTCGGGTGTTCCCGCCTCATGTCCCGGGGGAGTTTTTTCCTCCTCTGGTCTCGGGCACCTGTTACGAGTTCCCGCCAAGTGACCCGGGGGAGGCAGTTTTTTGTGCTCTCGGGCTCCTGTCGGGTGTTCCCGCCTCATGTCCCGGGGGAGTTTTTTCCTCCTCTGGTCTCGGGCACCTGTTACGAGTTCCCGCCAAGTGACCCCGGGGAGGCAGTTTTTTGTGCTCTCGGGCTCCTGTCGAGTGTTCCCGCCTCATGTCCCGGGGGAGTTTTTTCCTCCTCTGGTCTCGGGCACCTGTTACGAGTTCCCGCCAAGTGACCCGGGGGAGGCAGTTTTTTGTGCTCTCGGGCTCCTGTCGGGTGTTCCCGCCTCATGTCCCGGGGGAGTTTTTTCCTCCTCTGGTCTCGGTCACCTGTTACGAGTTCCCGCCAAGTGACCCCGGGGAGGCAGTTTTTTGTGCTCTCGGGCTCCTGTCGGGTGTTCCCGCCTCATGTCCCGGGGGAGTTTTTTCCTCCTGTGGTCTCGGGCACCTGTTACGAGTTCCCGCCTCATGTCCCGGGGGAGATTTTTCCTCCTCTGGTCTCGGGCACCTGTTACGAGTTCCCGCCAAGTGACCCGGGGGAGGCAGTTTTTTGTGCTCTCGGGCTCCTGTCGGGTGTTCCCGCCTCATGTCCCGGGGGAGATTTTTCCTCCTCTGGTCTCGGGCACCTGTTACGAGTTCCCGCCAAGTGACCCGGGGGAGGCAGTTTTTTGTGCTCTCGGGCTCCTGTCGGGTGTTCCCGCCTGATGTCCCGGGGGAGTTTTTTCCTCCTCTGGTCTCGGGCACCTGTTACGAGTTCCCGCCTCGTGACCCGGGGGAGGCAGTTTTTTGTGCTCTCGGGCTCCTGTCGGGTGTTCCCGCCTCATGTCCCGGGGGAGTTTTTTCCTCCTGTGGTCTCGGGCACCTGTTACGAGTTCCCGCCTCATGTCCCGGGGGAGATTTTTCCTCCTCTGCTCTCGGGCACCTGTTACGAGTTCCCGCCAAGTGACCCGGGGGAGGCAGTTTTTTGTGCTCTCGGGCTCCTGTCGGGTGTTCCCGCCTCATGTCCCGGGGGAGATTTTTCCTCCTCTGGTCTCGGGCACCTGTTACGAGTTCCCGCCAAGTGACCCGGGGGAGGCAGTTTTTTGTGCTCTCGGGCTCCTGTCGGGTGTTCCCGCCTCATGTCCCGGGGGAGTTTTTTCCTCCTCTGGTCTCGGGCACCTGTTACGATTTCCCGCCAAGTGACCCGGGGGAGGCAGTTTTTTGTGCTCTCGGGCTCCTGTCGGGTGTTCCCGCCTCATGTCCCGGGGGAGTTTTTTCCTCCTCTGGTCTCGGGCACCTGTTACGAGTTCCCGCCAAGTGACCCGGGGGAGGCAGTTTTTTGTGCTCTCGGGCTCCTGTCGGGTGTTCCCGCCTCATGTCCCGGGGGAGTTTTTTCCTCCTCTGGTCTCGGGCACCTGTTACGAGTTCCCGCCAAGTGACCCGGGGGAGGCAGTTTTTTGTGCTCTCGGGCTCCTGTCGGGTGTTCCCGCCTCATGTCCCGGGGGAGTTTTTTCCTCCTCTGGTCTCGGGCACCTGTTACGAGTTCCCGCCAAGTGACCCGGGGGAGGCAGTTTTTTGTGCTCTCGGGCTCCTGTCGGGTGTTCCCGCCTCATGTCCCGGGGGAGTTTTTTCCTCCTCTGGTCTCGGGCACCTGTTACGAGTTCCAGCCAAGTGACCCGGGGGAGGCAGTTTTTTGTGCTCTCGGGCTCCTGTCGGGTGTTCCCGCCTCATGTCCCGGGGGAGTTTTTTCCTCCTCTGGTCTCGGGCACCTGTTACGAGTTCCCGCCAAGTGACCCGGGGGAGGCAGTTTTTTGTGCTCTCGGGCTCCTGTCGGGTGTTCCCGCCTCATGTCCCGGGGGAGTTTTTTCCTCCTCTGGTCTCGGGCACCTGTTACGAGTTCCCGCCAAGTGACCCCGGGGAGGCAGTTTTTTGTGCTCTCGGGCTCCTGTCGGGTGTTCCCGCCTCATGTCCCGGGGGAGTTTTTTCCTCCTCTGGTCTCGGGCACCTGTTACGAGTTCCCGCCAAGTGACCCGGGGGAGGCAGTTTTTTGTGCTCTCGGGCTCCTGTCGGGTGTTCCCGCCTCATGTCCCGGGGGAGTTTTTTCCTCCTCTGGTCTCGGTCACCTGTTACGAGTTCCCGCCAAGTGACCCCGGGGAGGCAGTTTTTTGTGCTCTCGGGCTCCTGTCGGGTGTTCCCGCCTCATGTCCCGGGGGAGTTTTTTCCTCCTGTGGTCTCGGGCACCTGTTACGAGTTCCCGCCTCATGTCCCGGGGGAGATTTTTCCTCCTCTGGTCTCGGGCACCTGTTACGAGTTCCCGCCAAGTGACCCGGGGGAGGCAGTTTTTTGTGCTCTCGGGCTCCTGTCGGGTGTTCCCGCCTCATGTCCCGGGGGAGATTTTTCCTCCTCTGGTCTCGGGCACCTGTTACGAGTTCCCGCCAAGTGACCCGGGGGAGGCAGTTTTTTGTGCTCTCGGGCTCCTGTCGGGTGTTCCCGCCTCATGTCCCGGGGGAGTTTTTTCCTCCTCTGGTCTCGGGCACCTGTTACGAGTTCCCGCCTCGTGACCCGGGGGAGGCAGTTTTTTGTGCTCTCGGGCTCCTGTCGGGTGTTCCCGCCTCATGTCCCGGGGGAGTTTTTTCCTCCTGTGGTCTCGGGCACCTGTTACGAGTTCCCGCCTCATGTCCCGGGGGAGATTTTTCCTCCTCTGGTCTCGGGCACCTGTTACGAGTTCCCGCCAAGTGACCCGGGGGAGGCAGTTTTTTGTGCTCTCGGGCTCCTGTCGGGTGTTCCCGCCTCATGTCCCGGGGGAGATTTTTCCTCCTCTGGTCTCGGGCACCTGTTACGAGTTCCCGCCAAGTGACCCGGGGGAGGCAGTTTTTTGTGCTCTCGGGCTCCTGTCGGGTGTTCCCGCCTCATGTCCCGGGGGAGTTTTTTCCTCCTCTGGTCTCGGGCACCTGTTACGAGTTCCCGCCTCGTGACCCGGGGGAGGCAGTTTTTTGTGCTCTCGGGCTCCTGTCGGGTGTTCCCGCCTCATGTCCCGGGGGAGTTTTTTCCTCCTGTGGTCTCGGGCACCTGTTACGAGTTCCCGCCTCATGTCCCGGGGGAGATTTTTCCTCCTCTGGTCTCGGGCACCTGTTACGAGTTCCCGCCAAGTGACCCGGGGGAGGCAGTTTTTTGTGCTCTCGGGCTCCTGTCGGGTGTTCCCGCCTCATGTCCCGGGGGAGTTTTTTCCTCCTCTGGTCTCGGGCACCTGTTACGAGTTCCCGCCAAGTGACCCGGGGGAGGCAGTTTTTTGTGCTCTCGGGCTCCTGTCGGGTGTTCCCGCCTCATGTCCCGGGGGAGTTTTTTCCTCCTCTGGTCTCGGGCACCTGTTACGAGTTCCCGCCAAGTGACCCGGGGGAGGCAGTTTTTTGTGCTCTCGGGCTCCTGTCGGGTGTTCCCGCCTCATGTCCCGGGGGAGTTTTTTCCTCCTCTGGTCTCGGGCACCTGTTACGAGTTCCCGCCAAGTGACCCGGGGGAGGCAGTTTTTTGTGCTCTCGGGCTCCTGTCGGGTGTTCCCGCCTCATGTCCCGGGGGAGTTTTTTCCTCCTCTGGTCTCGGGCACCTGTTACGAGTTCCCGCCTCGTGACCCGGGGGAGGCAGTTTTTTGTGCTCTCGGGCTCCTGTCGGGTGTTCCCGCCTCATGTCCCGGGGGAGTTTTTTCCTCCTGTGGTCTCGGGCACCTGTTACGAGTTCCCGCCTCATGTCCCGGGGGAGATTTTTCCTCCTCTGGTCTCGGGCACCTGTTACGAGTTCCCGCCAAGTGACCCGGGGGAGGCAGTTTTTTGTGCTCTCGGGCTCCTGTCGGGTGTTCCCGCCTCATGTCCCGGGGGAGATTTTTCCTCCTCTGGTCTCGGGCACCTGTTACGAGTTCCCGCCAAGTGACCCGGGGGAGGCAGTTTTTTGTGCTCTCGGGCTCCTGTCGGGTGTTCCCGCCTCATGTCCCGGGGGAGTTTTTTCCTCCTCTGGTCTCGGGCACCTGTTACGAGTTCCCGCCTCGTGACCCGGGGGAGGCAGTTTTTTGTGCTCTCGGGCTCCTGTCGGGTGTTCCCGCCTCATGTCCCGGGGGAGTTTTTTCCTCCTGTGGTCTCGGGCACCTGTTACGAGTTCCCGCCTCATGTCCCGGGGGAGATTTTTCCTCCTCTGGTCTCGGGCACCTGTTACGAGTTCCCGCCAAGTGACCCGGGGGAGGCAGTTTTTTGTGCTCTCGGGCTCCTGTCGGGTGTTCCCGCCTCATGTCCCGGGGGAGTTTTTTCCTCCTCTGGTCTCGGGCACCTGTTACGAGTTCCCGCCAAGTGACCCGGGGGAGGCAGTTTTTTGTGCTCTCGGGCTCCTGTCGGGTGTTCCCGCCTCATGTCCCGGGGGAGTTTTTTCCTCCTCTGGTCTCGGGCACCTGTTACGAGTTCCCGCCAAGTGACCCGGGGGAGGCAGTTTTTTGTGCTCTCGGGCTCCTGTCGGGTGTTCCCGCCTCATGTCCCGGGGGAGTTTTTTCCTCCTCTGGTCTCGGGCACCTGTTACGAGTTCCCGCCAAGTGACCCGGGGGAGGCAGTTTTTTGTGCTCTCGGGCTCCTGTCGGGTGTTCCCGCCTCATGTCCCGGGGGAGTTTTTTCCTCCTCTGGTCTCGGGCACCTGTTACGAGTTCCCGCCAAGTGACCCGGGGGAGGCAGTTTTTTGTGCTCTCGGGCTCCTGTCGGGTGTTCCCGCCTCATGTCCCGGGGGAGTTTTTTCCTCCTCTGGTCTCGGGCACCTGTTACGAGTTCCCGCCAAGTGACCCGGGGGAGGCAGTTTTTTGTGCTCTCGGGCTCCTGTCGGGTGTTCCCGCCTCATGTCCCGGGGGAGTTTTTTCCTCCTCTGGTCTCGGGCACCTGTTACGAGTTCCCGCCAAGTGACCCGGGGGAGGCAGTTTTTTGTGCTCTCGGGCTCCTGTCGGGTGTTCCCGCCTCATGTCCCGGGGGAGTTTTTTCCTCCTCTGGTCTCGGGCACCTGTTACGAGTTCCCGCCAAGTGACCCCGGGGAGGCAGTTTTTTGTGCTCTCGGGCTCCTGTCGGGTGTTCCCGCCTCATGTCCCGGGGGAGTTTTTTCCTCCTCTGGTCTCGGGCACCTGTTACGAGTTCCCGCCAAGTGACCCGGGGGAGGCAGTTTTTTGTGCTCTCGGGCTCCTGTCGGGTGTTCCCGCCTCATGTCCCGGGGGAGTTTTTTCCTCCTCTGGTCTCGGTCACCTGTTACGAGTTCCCGCCAAGTGACCCCGGGGAGGCAGTTTTTTGTGCTCTCGGGCTCCTGTCGGGTGTTCCCGCCTCATGTCCCGGGGGAGTTTTTTCCTCCTGTGGTCTCGGGCACCTGTTACGAGTTCCCGCCTCATGTCCCGGGGGAGATTTTTCCTCCTCTGGTCTCGGGCACCTGTTACGAGTTCCCGCCAAGTGACCCGGGGGAGGCAGTTTTTTGTGCTCTCGGGCTCCTGTCGGGTGTTCCCGCCTCATGTCCCGGGGGAGATTTTTCCTCCTCTGGTCTCGGGCACCTGTTACGAGTTCCCGCCAAGTGACCCGGGGGAGGCAGTTTTTTGTGCTCTCGGGCTCCTGTCGGGTGTTCCCGCCTCATGTCCCGGGGGAGTTTTTTCCTCCTCTGGTCTCGGGCACCTGTTACGAGTTCCCGCCTCGTGACCCGGGGGAGGCAGTTTTTGTGCTCTCGGGCTCCTGTCGGGTGTTCCCGCCTCATGTCCCGGGGGAGTTTTTTCCTCCTGTGGTCTCGGGCACCTGTTACGAGTTCCCGCCTCATGTCCCGGGGGAGATTTTTCCTCCTCTGGTCTCGGGCACCTGTTACGAGTTCCCGCCAAGTGACCCGGGGGAGGCAGTTTTTTGTGCTCTCGGGCTCCTGTCGGGTGTTCCCGCCTCATGTCCCGGGGGAGATTTTTCCTCCTCTGGTCTCGGGCACCTGTTACGAGTTCCCGCCAAGTGACCCGGGGGAGGCAGTTTTTTGTGCTCTCGGGCTCCTGTCGGGTGTTCCCGCCTCATGTCCCGGGGGAGTTTTTTCCTCCTCTGGTCTCGGGCACCTGTTACGAGTTCCCGCCTCGTGACCCGGGGGAGGCAGTTTTTTGTGCTCTCGGGCTCCTGTCGGGTGTTCCCGCCTCATGTCCCGGGGGAGTTTTTTCCTCCTGTGGTCTCGGGCACCTGTTACGAGTTCCCGCCTCATGTCCCGGGGGAGATTTTTCCTCCTCTGGTCTCGGGCACCTGTTACGAGTTCCCGCCAAGTGACCCGGGGGAGGCAGTTTTTTGTGCTCTCGGGCTCCTGTCGGGTGTTCCCGCCTCATGTCCCGGGGGAGTTTTTTCCTCCTCTGGTCTCGGGCACCTGTTACGAGTTCCCGCCAAGTGACCCGGGGGAGGCAGTTTTTTGTGCTCTCGGGCTCCTGTCGGGTGTTCCCGCCTCATGTCCCGGGGGAGTTTTTTCCTCCTCTGGTCTCGGGCACCTGTTACGAGTTCCCGCCAAGTGACCCAGGGGAGGCAGTTTTTTGTGCTCTCGGGCTCCTGTCGGGTGTTCCCGCCTCATGTCCCGGGGGAGTTTTTTCCTCCTCTGGTCTCGGGCACCTGTTACGAGTTCCCGCCAAGTGACCCGGGGGAGGCAGTTTTTTGTGCTCTCGGGCTCCTGTCGGGTGTTCCCGCCTCATGTCCCGGGGGAGTTTTTTCCTCCTCTGGTCTCGGGCACCTGTTACGAGTTCCCGCCAAGTGACCCGGGGGAGGCAGTTTTTTGTGCTCTCGGGCTCCTGTCGGGTGTTCCCGCCTCATGTCCCGGGGGAGTTTTTTCCTCCTCTGGTCTCGGGCACCTGTTACGAGTTCCCGCCAAGTGACCCCGGGGAGGCAGTTTTTTGTGCTCTCGGGCTCCTGTCGGGTGTTCCCGCCTCATGTCCCGGGGGAGTTTTTTCCTCCTCTGGTCTCGGGCACCTGTTACGAGTTCCCGCCAAGTGACCCGGGGGAGGCAGTTTTTTGTGCTCTCGGGCTCCTGTCGGGTGTTCCCGCCTCATGTCCCGGGGGAGTTTTTTCCTCCTGTGGTCTCGGGCACCTGTTACGAGTTCCCGCCTCATGTCCCGGGGGAGATTTTTCCTCCTCTGGTCTCGGGCACCTGTTACGAGTTCCCGCCAAGTGACCCGGGGGAGGCAGTTTTTTGTGCTCTCGGGCTCCTGTCGGGTGTTCCCGCCTCATGTCCCGGGGGAGTTTTTTCCTCCTCTGGTCTCGGGCACCTGTTACGAGTTCCCGCCAAGTGACCCGGGGGAGGCAGTTTTTTGTGCTCTCGGGCTCCTGTCGGGTGTTCCCGCCTCATGTCCCTAGGGAGTTTTTTCCTCCTCTGGTCTCGGGCACCTGTTACGAGTTCCCGCCAAGTGACCCGGGGGAGGCAGTTTTTTGTGCTCTCGGGCTCCTGTCGGGTGTTCCCGCCTCATGTCCCGGGGGAGTTTTTTCCTCCTCTGGTCTCGGGAACCTGTTACGAGTTCCCGCCAAGTGACCCGGGGGAGGCAGTTTTTTGTGCTCTCGGGCTCCTATCGGGTGTTCCCGCCTCATGTCCCGGGGGAGTTTTTTCCTCCTCTGGTCTCGGGCACCTGTTACGAGTTCCCGCCAAGTGACCCGGGGGAGGCAGTTTTTTGTGCTCTCGGGCTCCTGTCGGGTGTTCCCGCCTCATGTCCCTAGGGAGTTTTTTCCTCCTCTGGTCTCGGGCACCTGTTACGAGTTCCCGCCAAGTGACCCGGGGGAGGCAGTTTTTTGTGCTCTCGGGCTCCTGTCGGGTGTTCCCGCCTCATGTCCCGGGGGAGTTTTTTCCTCCTCTGGTCTCGGGCACCTGTTACGAGTTCCCGCCAAGTGACCCGGGGGAGGCAGTTTTTTGTGCTCTCGGGCTCCTGTCGGGTGTTCCCCGCCTCATGTCCCGGGGGAGTTTTTTCCTCCTCTGGTCTCGGGCACCTGTTACGAGTTCCCGCCAAGTGACCCGGGGGAGGCAGTTTTTTGTGCTCTCGGGCTCCTGTCGGGTGTTCCCGCCTCATGTCCCGGGGGAGTTTTTTCCTCCTGTGGTCTCGGGCACCTGTTACGAGTTCCCGCCTCATGTCCCGGGGGAGATTTTTCCTCCTCTGGTCTCGGGCACCTGTTACGAGTTCCCGCCAAGTGACCCGGGGGAGGCAGTTTTTTGTGCTCTCGGGCTCCTGTCGGGTGTTCCCGCCTCATGTCCCGGGGGAGATTTTTCCTCCTCTGGTCTCGGGCACCTGTTACGAGTTCCCGCCAAGTGACCCGGGGGAGGCAGTTTTTTGTGCTCTCGGGCTCCTGTCGGGTGTTCCCGCCTCATGTCCCAGGGGAGTTTTTTCCTCCTCTGGTCTCGGGCACCTGTTACGAGTTCCCGCCAAGTGACCCGGGGGAGGCAGTTTTTTGTGCTCTCGGGCTCCTGTCGGGTGTTCCCGCCTCATGTCCCGGGGGAGTTTTTTCCTCCTCTGGTCTCGGGCACCTGTTACGAGTTCCCGCCAAGTGACCCGGGGGAGGCAGTTTTTTGTGCTCTCGGGCTCCTGTCGGGTGTTCCCGCCTCATGTCCCGGGGGAGTTTTTTCCTCCTCTGGTCTCGGGCACCTGTTACGAGTTCCCGCCAAGTGACCCGGGGGAGGCAGTTTTTTGTGCTCTCGGGCTCCTGTCGGGTGTTCCCGCCTCATGTCCCGGGGGAGTTTTTTCCTCCTCTGGTCTCGGGCACCTGTTACGAGTTCCCGCCAAGTGACCCGGGGGAGGCAGTTTTTTGTGCTCTCGGGCTCCTGTCGGGTGTTCCCGCCTCATGTCCCGGGGGAGTTTTTTCCTCCTCTGGTCTCGGGCACCTGTTACGAGTTCCCGCCAAGTGACCCGGGGGAGGCAGTTTTTTGTGCTCTCGGGCTCCTGTCGGGTGTTCCCGCCTCATGTCCCGGGGGAGTTTTTTCCTCCTCTGGTCTCGGGCACCTGTTACGAGTTCCCGCCAAGTGACCCCGGGGAGGCAGTTTTTTGTGCTCTCGGGCTCCTGTCGGGTGTTCCCGCCTCATGTCCCGGGGGAGTTTTTTCCTCCTCTGGTCTCGGGCACCTGTTACGAGTTCCCGCCAAGTGACCCCGGGGAGGCAGTTTTTTGTGCTCTCGGGCTCCTGTCGGGTGTTCCCGCCTCATGTCCCGCGGGAGTTTTTTCCTCCTCTGGTCTCGGTCACCTGTTACGAGTTCCCGCCAAGTGACCCCGGGGAGGCAGTTTTTTGTGCTCTCGGGCTCCTGTCGGGTGTTCCCGCCTCATGTCCCGGGGGAGTTTTTTCCTCCTGTGGTCTCGGGCACCTGTTACGAGTTCCCGCCTCATGTCCCGGGGGAGATTTTTCCTCCTCTGGTCTCGGGCACCTGTTACGAGTTCCCGCCAAGTGACCCGGGGGAGGCAGTTTTTTGTGCTCTCGGGCTCCTGTCGGGTGTTCCCGCCTCATGTCCCGGGGGAGTTTTTTCCTCCTCTGGTCTCGGGCACCTGTTACGAGTTCCCGCCAAGTGACCCGGGGGAGGCAGTTTTTTGTGCTCTCGGGCTCCTGTCGGGTGTTCCCGCCTCATGTCCCGGGGGAGTTTTTTCCTCCTCTGGTCTCGGGCACCTGTTACGAGTTCCCGCCAAGTGACCCGGGGGAGGCAGTTTTTTGTGCTCTCGGGCTCCTGTCGGGTGTTCCCGCCTCATGTCCCGGGGGAGTTTTTTCCTCCTCTGGTCTCGGGCACCTGTTACGAGTTCCCGCCAAGTGACCCGGGGGAGGCAGTTTTTTGTGCTCTCGGGCTCCTGTCGGGTGTTCCCGCCTCATGTCCCGGGGGAGTTTTTTCCTCCTCTGGTCTCGGGCACCTGTTACGAGTTCCCGCCAAGTGACCCCGGGGAGGCAGTTTTTTGTGCTCTCGGGCTCCTGTCGGGTGTTCCCGCCTCATGTCCCGGGGGAGTTTTTTCCTCCTCTGGTCTCGGGCACCTGTTACGAGTTCCCGCCAAGTGACCCCGGGGAGGCAGTTTTTTGTGCTCTCGGGCTCCTGTCGGGTGTTCCCGCCTCATGTCCCGGGGGAGTTTTTTCCTCCTCTGGTCTCGGTCACCTGTTACGAGTTCCCGCCAAGTGACCCCGGGGAGGCAGTTTTTTGTGCTCTCGGGCTCCTGTCGGGTGTTCCCGCCTCATGTCCCGGGGGAGTTTTTTCCTCCTGTGGTCTCGGGCACCTGTTACGAGTTCCCGCCTCATGTCCCGGGGGAGATTTTTCCTCCTCCGGTCTCGGGCACCTGTTACGAGTTCCCGCCAAGTGACCCGGGGGAGGCAGTTTTTTGTGCTCTCGGGCTCCTGTCGGGTGTTCCCGCCTCATGTCCCGGGGGAGATTTTTCCTCCTCTGGTCTCGGGCACCTGTTACGAGTTCCCGCCAAGTGACCCGGGGGAGGCAGTTTTTTGTGCTCTCGGGCTCCTGTCGGGTGTTCCCGCCTCATGTCCCGGGGGAGTTTTTTCCTCCTCTGGTCTCGGGCACCTGTTACGAGTTCCCGCCTCGTGACCCGGGGGAGGCAGTTTTTTGTGCTCTCGGGCTCCTGTCGGGTGTTCCCGCCTCATGTCCCGGGGGAGTTTTTTCCTCCTGTGGTCTCGGGCACCTGTTACGAGTTCCCGCCTCATGTCCCGGGGGAGATTTTTCCTCCTCTGGTCTCGGGCACCTGTTACGAGTTCCCGCCAAGTGACCCGGGGGAGGCAGTTTTTTGTGCTCTCGGGCTCCTGTCGGGTGTTCCCGCCTCATGTCCCGGGGGAGATTTTTCCTCCTCTGGTCTCGGGCACCTGTTACGAGTTCCCGCCAAGTGACCCGGGGGAGGCAGTTTTTTGTGCTCTCGGGCTCCTGTCGGGTGTTCCCGCCTCATGTCCCGGGGGAGTTTTTTCCTCCTCTGGTCTCGGGCACCTGTTACGAGTTCCCGCCTCGTGACCCGGGGGAGGCAGTTTTTTGTGCTCTCGGGCTCCTGTCGGGTGTTCCCGCCTCATGTCCCGGGGGAGTTTTTTCCTCCTGTGGTCTCGGGCACCTGTTACGAGTTCCCGCCTCATGTCCCGGGGGAGATTTTTCCTCCTCTGGTCTCGGGCACCTGTTACGAGTTCCCGCCAAGTGACCCGGGGGAGGCAGTTTTTTGTGCTCTCGGGCTCCTGTCGGGTGTTCCCGCCTCATGTCCCGGGGGAGTTTTTTCCTCCTCTGGTCTCGGGCACCTGTTACGAGTTCCCGCCAAGTGACCCGGGGGAGGCAGTTTTTTGTGCTCTCGGGCTCCTGTCGGGTGTTCCCGCCTCATGTCCCGGGGGAGTTTTTTCCTCCTCTGGTCTCGGGCACCTGTTACGAGTTCCCGCCAAGTGACCCGGGGGAGGCAGTTTTTTGTGCTCTCGGGCTCCTGTCGGGTGTTCCCGCCTCATGTCCCGGGGGAGTTTTTTCCTCCTCTGGTCTCGGGCACCTGTTACGAGTTCCCGCCAAGTGACCCGGGGGAGGCAGTTTTTTGTGCTCTCGGGCTCCTGTCGGGTGTTCCCGCCTCATGTCCCGGGGGAGTTTTTTCCTCCTCTGGTCTCGGGCACCTGTTACGAGTTCCCGCCAAGTGACCCGGGGGAGGCAGTTTTTTGTGCTCTCGGGCTCCTGTCGGGTGTTCCCGCCTCATGTCCCGGGGGAGTTTTTTCCTCCTCTGGTCTCGGGCACCTGTTACGAGTTCCCGCCAAGTGACCCCGGGGAGGCAGTTTTTTGTGCTCTCGGGCTCCTGTCGGGTGTTCCCGCCTCATGTCCCGGGGGAGTTTTTTCCTCCTCTGGTCTCGGGCACCTGTTACGAGTTCCCGCCAAGTGACCCGGGGGAGGCAGTTTTTTGTGCTTTCGGGCTCCTGTCGGGTGTTCCCGCCTCATGTCCCGGGGGAGTTTTTTCCTCCTCTGGTCTCGGTCACCTGTTACGAGTTCCCGCCAAGTGACCCCGGGGAGGCAGTTTTTTGTGCTCTCGGGCTCCTGTCGGGTGTTCCCGCCTCATGTCCCGGGGGAGTTTTTTCCTCCTGTGGTCTCGGGCACCTGTTACGAGTTCCCGCCTCATGTCCCGGGGGAGATTTTTCCTCCTCTGGTCTCGGGCACCTGTTACGAGTTCCCGCCAAGTGACCCGGGGGAGGCAGTTTTTTGTGCTTTCGGGCTCCTGTCGGGTGTTCCCGCCTCATGTCCCGGGGGAGTTTTTTCCTCCTCTGGTCTCGGTCACCTGTTACGAGTTCCCGCCAAGTGACCCCGGGGAGGCAGTTTTTTGTGCTCTCGGGCTCCTGTCGGGTGTTCCCGCCTCATGTCCCGGGGGAGTTTTTTCCTCCTGTGGTCTCGGGCACCTGTTACGAATTCCCGCCTCATGTCCCGGGGGAGATTTTTCCTCCTCTGGTCTCGGGCACCTGTTACGAGTTCCCGCCAAGTGACCCGGGGGAGGCAGTTTTTTGTGCTCTCGGGCTCCTGTCGGGTGTTCCCGCCTCATGTCCCGGGGGAGATTTTTCCTCCTCTGGTCTCGGGCACCTGTTACGAGTTCCCGCCAAGTGACCCGGGGGAGGCAGTTTTTTGTGCTCTCGGGCTCCTGTCGGGTGTTCCCGCCTCATGTCCCGGGGGAGTTTTTTCCTCCTCTGGTCTCGGGCACCTGTTACGAGTTCCCGCCAAGTGACCCGGGGGAGGCAGTTTTTTGTGCTCTCGGGCTCCTGTCGGGTGTTCCCGCCTCATGTCCCGGGGGAGTTTTTTCCTCCTCTGGTCTCGGGCACCTGTTACGAGTTCCCGCCAAGTGACCCGGGGGAGGCAGTTTTTTGTGCTCTCGGGCTCCTGTCGGGTGTTCCCGCCTCATGTCCCGGGGGAGTTTTTTCCTCCTCTGGTCTCGGGCACCTGTTACGAGTTCCCGCCAAGTGACCCGGGGGAGGCAGTTTTTTGTGCTCTCGGGCTCCTGTCGGGTGTTCCCGCCTCATGTCCCGGGGGAGTTTTTTCCTCCTCTGGTCTCGGTCACCTGTTACGAGTTCCCGCCAAGTGACCCCGGGGAGGCAGTTTTTTGTGCTCTCGGGCTCCTGTCGGGTGTTCCCGCCTCATGTCCCGGGGGAGTTTTTTCCTCCTGTGGTCTCGGGCACCTGTTACGAGTTCCCGCCTCATGTCCCGGGGGAGATTTTTCCTCCTCTGGTCTCGGGCACCTGTTACGAGTTCCCGCCAAGTGACCCGGGGGAGGCAGTTTTTTGTGCTCTCGGGCTCCTGTCGGGTGTTCCCGCCTCATGTCCCGGGGGAGATTTTTCCTCCTCTGGTCTCGGGCACCTGTTACGAGTTCCCGCCAAGTGACCCGGGGGAGGCAGTTTTTTGTGCTCTCGGGCTCCTGTCGGGTGTTCCCGCCTCATGTCCCGGGGGAGTTTTTTCCTCCTCTGGTCTCGGGCACCTGTTACGAGTTCCCGCCTCGTGACCCGGGGGAGGCAGTTTTTTGTGCTCTCGGGCTCCTGTCGGGTGTTCCCGCCTCATGTCCCGGGGGAGTTTTTTCCTCCTGTGGTCTCGGGCACCTGTTACGAGTTCCCGCCTCATGTCCCGGGGGAGATTTTTCCTCCTCTGGTCTCGGGCACCTGTTACGAGTTCCCGCCAAGTGACCCGGGGGAGGCAGTTTTTTGTGCTCTCGGGCTCCTGTCGGGTGTTCCCGCCTCATGTCCCGGGGGAGTTTTTTCCTCCTCTGGTCTCGGGCACCTGTTACGAGTTCCCGCCAAGTGACCCGGGGGAGGCAGTTTTTTGTGCTCTCGGGCTCCTGTCGGGTGTTCCCGCCTCATGTCCCGGGGGAGTTTTTTCCTCCTCTGGTCTCGGGCACCTGTTACGAGTTCCCGCCAAGTGACCCGGGGGAGGCAGTTTTTTGTGCTCTCGGGCTCCTGTCGGGTGTTCCCGCCTCATGTCCCGGGGGAGTTTTTTCCTCCTCTGGTCTCGGGCACCTGTTACGAGTTCCCGCCAAGTGACCCGGGGGAGGCAGTTTTTTGTGCTCTCGGGCTCCTGTCGGGTGTTCCCGCCTCATGTCCCGGGGGAGTTTTTTCCTCCTCTGGTCTCGGTCACCTGTTACGAGTTCCCGCCAAGTGACCCCGGGGAGGCAGTTTTTTGTGCTCTCGGGCTCCTGTCGGGTGTTCCCGCCTCATGTCCCGGGGGAGTTTTTTCCTCCTGTGGTCTCGGGCACCTGTTACGAGTTCCCGCCTCATGTCCCGGGGGAGATTTTTCCTCCTCTGGTCTCGGGCACCTGTTACGAGTTCCCGCCAAGTGACCCGGGGGAGGCAGTTTTTTGTGCTCTCGGGCTCCTGTCGGGTGTTCCCGCCTCATGTCCCGAGGGAGATTTTTCCTCCTCTGGTCTCGGGCACCTGTTACGAGTTCCCGCCAAGTGACCCGGGGGAGGCAGTTTTTTGTGCTCTCGGGCTCCTGTCGGGTGTTCCCGCCTCATGTCCCGGGGGAGTTTTTTCCTCCTCTGGTCTCGGGCACCTGTTACGAGTTCCCGCCTCGTGACCCGGGGGAGGCAGTTTTTTGTGCTCTCGGGCTCCTGTCGGGTGTTCCCGCCTCATGTCCCGGGGGAGTTTTTTCCTCCTGTGGTCTCGGGCACCTGTTACGAGTTCCCGCCTCATGTCCCGGGGGAGATTTTTCCTCCTCTGGTCTCGGGCACCTGTTACGAGTTCCCGCCAAGTGACCCGGGGGAGGCAGTTTTTTGTGCTCTCGGGCTCCTGTCGGGTGTTCCCGCCTCATGTCCCGGGGGAGTTTTTTCCTCCTCTGGTCTCGGGCACCTGTTACGAGTTCCCGCCAAGTGACCCGGGGGAGGCAGTTTTTTGTGCTCTCGGGCTCCTGTCGGGTGTTCCCGCCTCATGTCCCGGGGGAGTTTTTTCCTCCTCTGGTCTCGGGCACCTGTTACGAGTTCCCGCCAAGTGACCCGGGGGAGGCAGTTTTTTGTGCTCTCGGGCTCCTGTCGGGTGTTCCCGCCTCATGTCCCGGGGGAGTTTTTTCCTCCTCTGGTCTCGGGCACCTGTTACGAGTTCCCGCCAAGTGACCCGGGGGAGGCAGTTTTTTGTGCTCTCGGGCTCCTGTCGGGTGTTCCCGCCTCATGTCCCGGGGGAGTTTTTTCCTCCTCTGGTCTCGGTCACCTGTTACGAGTTCCCGCCAAGTGACCCCGGGGAGGCAGTTTTTTGTGCTCTCGGGCTCCTGTCGGGTGTTCCCGCCTCATGTCCCGGGGGAGTTTTTTCCTCCTGTGGTCTCGGGCACCTGTTACGAGTTCCCGCCTCATGTCCCGGGGGAGATTTTTCCTCCTCTGGTCTCGGGCACCTGTTACGAGTTCCCGCCAAGTGACCCGGGGGAGGCAGTTTTTTGTGCTCTCGGGCTCCTGTCGGGTGTTCCCGCCTCATGTCCCGGGGGAGATTTTTCCTCCTCTGGTCTCGGGCACCTGTTACGAGTTCCCGCCAAGTGACCCGGGGGAGGCAGTTTTTTGTGCTCTCGGGCTCCTGTCGGGTGTTCCCGCCTCATGTCCCGGGGGAGTTTTTTCCTCCTCTGGTCTCGGGCACCTGTTACGAGTTCCCGCCACGTGACCCGGGGGAGGCAGTTTTTTGTGCTCTCGGGCTCCTGTCGGGTGTTCCCGCCTCATGTCCCGGGGGAGTTTTTTCCTCCTCTGGTCTCGGGCACCTGTTACGAGTTCCCGCCAAGTGACCCGGGGGAGGCAGTTTTTTGTGCTCTCGGGCTCCTGTCGGGTGTTCCCGCCTCATGTCCCGGGGGAGTTTTTTCCTCCTCTGGTCTCGGGCACCTGTTACGAGTTCCCGCCAAGTGACCCGGGGGAGGCAGTTTTTTGTGCTCTCGGGCTCCTGTCGGGTGTTCCCGCCTCATGTCCCGGGGGAGTTTTTTCCTCCTCTGGTCTCGGGCACCTGTTACGAGTTCCCGCCAAGTGACCCGGGGGAGGCAGTTTTTTGTGCTCTCGGGCTCCTGTCGGGTGTTCCCGCCTCATGTCCCGGGGGAGTTTTTTCCTCCTCTGGTCTCGGGCACCTGTTACGAGTTCCCGCCAAGTGACCCGGGGGAGGCAGTTTTTTGTGCTCTCGGGCTCCTGTCGGGTGTTCCCGCCTCATGTCCCGGGGGAGTTTTTTCCTCCTCTGGTCTCGGGCACCTGTTACGAGTTCCCGCCAAGTGACCCCGGGGAGGCAGTTTTTTGTGCTCTCGGGCTCCTGTCGGGTGTTCCCGCCTCATGTCCCGGGGGAGTTTTTTCCTCCTCTGGTCTCGGGCACCTGTTACGAGTTCCCGCCAAGTGACCCGGGGGAGGCAGTTTTTTGTGCTCTCGGGCTCCTGTCGGGTGTTCCCGCCTCATGTCCCGGGGGAGTTTTTTCCTCCTCTGGTCTCGGTCACCTGTTACGAGTTCCCGCCAAGTGACCCCGGGGGAGGCAGTTTTTTGTGCTCTCGGGCTCCTGTCGGGTGTTCCCGCCTCATGTCCCGGGGGAGTTTTTTCCTCCTGTGGTCTCGGGCACCTGTTACGAGTTCCCGCCTCATGTCCCGGGGGAGATTTTTCCTCCTCTGGTCTCGGGCACCTGTTACGAGTTCCCGCCAAGTGACCCGGGGGAGGCAGTTTTTTGTGCTCTCGGGCTCCTGTCGGGTGTTCCCGCCTCATGTCCCGGGGGAGTTTTTTCCTCCTCTGGTCTCGGGCACCTGTTACGAGTTCCCGCCAAGTGACCCGGGGGAGGCAGTTTTTTGTGCTCTCGGGCTCCTGTCGGGTGTTCCCGCCTCATGTCCCGGGGGAGTTTTTTCCTCCTCTGGTCTCGGGCACCTGTTACGAGTTCCCGCCAAGTGACCCGGGGGAGGCAGTTTTTTGTGCTCTCGGGCTCCTGTCGGGTGTTCCCGCCTCATGTCCCGGGGGAGTTTTTTCCTCCTCTGGTCTCGGGCACCTGTTACGAGTTCCCGCCAAGTGACCCGGGGGAGGCAGTTTTTTGTGCTCTCGGGCTCCTGTCGGGTGTTCCCGCCTCATGTCCCGGGGGAGTTTTTTCCTCCTCTGGTCTCGGGCACCTGTTACGAGTTCCCGCCAAGTGACCCGGGGGAGGCAGTTTTTTGTGCTCTCGGGCTCCTGTCGGGTGTTCCCGCCTCATGTCCCGGGGGAGTTTTTTCCTCCTCTGGTCTCGGGCACCTGTTACGAGTTCCCGCCAAGTGACCCCGGGGAGGCAGTTTTTTGTGCTCTCGGGCTCCTGTCGGGTGTTCCCGCCTCATGTCCCGGGGGAGTTTTTTCCTCCTCTGGTCTCGGGCACCTGTTACGAGTTCCCGCCAAGTGACCCGGGGGAGGCAGTTTTTTGTGCTCTCGGGCTCCTGTCGGGTGTTCCCGCCTCATGTCCCGGGGGAGTTTTTTCCTCCTCTGGTCTCGGTCACCTGTTACGAGTTCCCGCCAAGTGACCCCGGGGAGGCAGTTTTTTGTGCTCTCGGGCTCCTGTCGGGTGTTCCCGCCTCATGTCCCGGGGGAGTTTTTTCCTCCTGTGGTCTCGGGCACCTGTTACGAGTTCCCGCCTCATGTCCCGGGGGAGTTTTTTCCTCCTCTGGTCTCGGGCACCTGTTACGAGTTCCCGCCAAGTGACCCCGGGGGAGGCAGTTTTTTGTGCTCTCGGGCTCCTGTCGGGTGTTCCCCGCCTCATGTCCCGGGGGAGTTTTTTCCTCCTCTGGTCTCGGGCACCTGTTACGAGTTCCCGCCAAGTGACCCGGGGGAGGCAGTTTTTTGTGCTCTCGGGCTCCTGTCGGGTGTTCCCGCCTCATGTCCCGGGGGAGTTTTTTCCTCCTCTGGTCTCGGGCACCTGTTACGAGTTCCCGCCAAGTGACCCGGGGGAGGCAGTTTTTTGTGCTCTCGGGCTCCTGTCGGGTGTTCCCGCCTCATGTCCCGGGGGAGTTTTTTCCTCCTCTGGTCTCGGGCACCTGTTACGAGTTCCCGCCAAGTGACCCGGGGGAGGCAGTTTTTTGTGCTCTCGGGCTCCTGTCGGGTGTTCCCGCCTCATGTCCCGGGGGAGTTTTTTCCTCCTCTGGTCTCGGGCACCTGTTACGAGTTCCCGCCAAGTGACCCGGGGGAGGCAGTTTTTTGTGCTCTCGGGCTCCTGTCGGGTGTTCCCGCCTCATGTCCCGGGGGAGTTTTTTCCTCCTCTGGTCTCGGGCACCTGTTACGAGTTCCCGCCAAGTGACCCCGGGGGAGGCAGTTTTTTGTGCTCTCGGGCTCCTGTCGGGTGTTCCCGCCTCATGTCCCGGGGGAGTTTTTTCCTCCTCTGGTCTCGGGCACCTGTTACGAGTTCCCGCCAAGTGACCCGGGGGAGGCAGTTTTTTGTGCTCTCGGGCTCCTGTCGGGTGTTCCCGCCTCATGTCCCGGGGGAGTTTTTTCCTCCTCTGGTCTCGGGCACCTGTTACGAGTTCCCGCCAAGTGACCCCGGGGGAGGCAGTTTTTTGTGCTCTCGGGCTCCTGTCGGGTGTTCCCGCCTCATGTCCCGGGGTAGTTTTTTCCTCCTGTGGTCTCGGGCACCTGTTACGAGTTCCCGCCTCATGTCCCGGGGAGATTTTTCCTCCTCTGGTCTCGGGCACCTGTTACGAGTTCCCGCCAAGTGACCCGGGGGAGGCAGTTTTTTGTGCTCTCGGGCTCCTGTCGGGTGTTCCCGCCTCATGTCCCGGGGGAGTTTTTTCCTCCTCTGGTCTCGGGCACCTGTTACGAGTTCCCGCCAAGTGACCCGGGGGAGGCAGTTTTTTGTGCTCTCGGGCTCCTGTCGGGTGTTCCCGCCTCATGTCCCGGGGGAGTTTTTTCCTCCTCTGGTCTCGGGCACCTGTTACGAGTTCCCGCCAAGTGACCCGGGGGAGGCAGTTTTTTGTGCTCTCGGGCTCCTGTCGGGTGTTCCCGCCTCATGTCCCGGGGGAGTTTTTTCCTCCTCTGGTCTCGGGCACCTGTTACGAGTTCCCGCCAAGTGACCCGGGGGAGGCAGTTTTTTGTGCTCTCGGGCTCCTGTCGGGTGTTCCCGCCTCATGTCCCGGGGGAGTTTTTTCCTCCTCTGGTCTCGGGCACCTGTTACGAGTTCCCGCCAAGTGACCCCGGGGGAGGCAGTTTTTTGTGCTCTCGGGCTCCTGTCGGGTGTTCCCGCCTCATGTCCCGGGGGAGTTTTTTCCTCCTCTGGTCTCGGGCACCTGTTACGAGTTCCCGCCAAGTGACCCGGGGGAGGCAGTTTTTTGTGCTCTCGGGCTCCTGTCGGGTGTTCCCGCCTCATGTCCCGGGGGAGTTTTTTCCTCCTCTGGTCTCGGGCACCTGTTACGAGTTCCCGC